>PVLD010001520.1:0-54883 GCA_004027595.1 Dinomys branickii
GATGACCCAGAAGCTAAATCAGTTTAGATTCCTTTCCTTGGCTTAGTGTATCCACACCACACCAGTGCACTCTTCAAATCCTATAGTTCATAACCACTGAATGTCTTTCTTATCCATTGCCATATGCCTTTTACAGTAATCTGTGATTTATTACAATAACACACTAAGATATTTTGCCTCCAGCCTGTCCCTTCCTCATCATTCTCTAGGTTTTCTTGCAAAATGATCTTGCTAAAACATTTTCTATCTGGCTTTCCCACACATAAATATCTCAATGAATCCCTATAACTCTCAGAATAAAAACTAAATTCATTAGCTTATTACCAAAGACCTTTAAAAATGTGTCCATGCCAAGTGTTATCCAGTGCCAATGGTAGCCATAAGTTTGCTTCTCATTATCACTCTGTAATTACTCTTTGCTCCAGGTATACCAAATTAAAACCAGTTCCCTGAACTACAGAGAGTGGTTCAAATACCCGTGATCTCATTTGTTCAGTATCTTCTCCCTTTTCACCTAATGAATGTTGCTGATGCTTTAATAATCAATACTAGAATCTATCTTCCTTTGATACTCCATCTCTCATGACCCAGTTCTGATATATACTCCCCCTTCATCTCATAGCGCACCCTGAGGATCTCTCTGTGACTGTTTAGTCTTATTAGCATATATTTTTCTGCCTTCTCGTTAGACTCCAAGCTTCTTGAAGGCATGTATTTATCTTTATATACACAGGGTTTGGCAGTATTTCATATATAATGAGTGCACTTGATAAATGTTTATTGAACAACAAAGCAAGTCAAAGTAATTCTCATGAGATGAGAAATTGGAAGAAAATAAATGCTTACAAGTCTCAATATTCTTTTGTCTTTCACATGCCCCAAACGAGGGAGTGATCTCTTCTCTCTGCTTCATAGTGCTAAGTTAGTTTTAAGAGCTCTACTTGGGATTTTTCTGTACTCTAAAGTCCACCTAACTAAATTATAAATGGATTTGTGCAATATTCTTTATTCATATATCAAAATACTATCAGTTTGGGTAGCTTACAAATTTACCAATCTCCACCTGATCTGAGCCAAAAGGCCAAAATGTGATGAAATTTACCAGTCTTGAATGTTATCAATTTCCCTAGTCTCAAAGTAAGAAAACAGACAGAAAAGGAAAAGTCACTGAACTATTCCTCTGTTAGGTGAATATCCTCTTTGTAATGATTTTTATCTTGTAATATTCACAAGTATTCTGAGAACGACTTTAAAAACTAAGCACTGGTTTGTCTGGTGGTCAAGAGTAAAATCCAAACACTGTGGAGGTAAGAATCACCCATTAATATTTTTAGCAATATTATCCAAATCTTTATTCAACTTCTTAAGTAGTTGTCATACAGTGATATTGTCTCTCCTCAGGTATTCTGAAATTTTGGGGGTGTAATATTTTCACAAACACATTTTAATCATACAACACCAGATTCCTCCTGATCAGTGAACCCATTCATATCTGGAAACTTGTTTCAGTTTGCCAGTGTGCATAAGCAAATGTGCCAAGTAAACTTCATCAGATAATCTATTTATTTTGAGCAGTGTGAATACGCCAAAGGTGCCCAAGCCTTATGCTTAAATAGTATCTAAAGTTTGATTTTGCTTTATGTTCTCCTACTCATTAGAGTCAGAATATTCCCTCCCAATGAGAAAGCAACAATAATCAGTATATTGTGGTTATTTCACAACTGCTGAAATAATTTCCCCACATAGTGTTCAAATTTAGCAGAGATAGAGTCTGCTTTAGTTAAATAAGTAAGTGAATTATTGCTTGAGAAGTAATTACTGGCACCAGCAGATGAATCATTGATAGTCTTTTATGACACATGCTCACCCTATCAATAAAGAAGTCTTTATACAGATCAGTTATCATACCTAAAGAATAAAAGTAAAATTACTAAACTCAAAATTTGAAGTCCTAACTACAAGCTCCAGTTCTGTGACGAGGCAAGTAGTTAGCAAATTGTTGATCTCCAGATTTCTGTTTCCCTTATGCCACAGGGACTATGGGATGAGAGGGTGGGATTTCATGGCCTCCAGAGTGCCTTATTGTTACAAAGTTCATGGGCAAAAGTTCTGTGAGAAGGAATAATAGTCTTTGCGGCAGGCTGTCACTGTGCTTGTTGATTTTCCACTAACACATACATCTGTGATTTGCTCCTACACCCACTCTTTGTTCCAGATATTACTTATCTTTGCATAAATAGTCATACTCATTGTCATCTGATAAAAAGGAGGAATAATTGCATATGAAAAACATTCTTCCAAAATTTAGCCTTAACTCGAATCTTTCTCTTCTTACCTACCTATTTAATATAGAGTTTAATGTTCCTCAGAATTCACAGTACTTTTAGACATGGAGGGAACAATTATAACAGTTATGATTATCACTTCATTTGTTCAGCTACCATGATGTACACAGGTAAGCTAGAACTTGGATGTACATTTCCCTTGAAACTAAAACTTACTGCCTTTCCACATGTCTTTGCACTCAGATAACCATCATTAAAAATGGCAACCATTATATCATGAACACAAAAGCAATCATGCCAATAAATATAAAGTTGTGCATCAACTGAGACATACCTACAAAGTTCAATTTCATGCACCTAGTAATAAGTTTTAATGCTCCACAGTGAGTTTTCACTTCAGTTTTGCCTTCAGTTTTATTTGGAAGTTGACAACAATAATGCAGACTTCACTAGTTTTTGAGGACTTTTGGAAAAAGGACCTAATGGATGAGAAAGTTTGCGACTATGATAAATGACAATGAGTCATCCTCAGGTTCCTTAGAAGTAGAACTAATGTTGCCAAATAGGAAGAAATACCTGTGTGAAATTCCATCTCTGCCAGTGAGAGATACAAGTCACATGGAAGAATGAATAACATGAATTTTTCTGAACATCACCAAGAGGAAAGATGGAATTAAAATCTTTAAATACATTTATGCTTGTGCTGGTTTTCCAACTTTCAAGTTCCCTGATTCTGGCAAACTTATGATATTTTCTGGACCTGAGTTCCTTTGGCTACAAAGTAAGAGCTTGAAGTAGATGACTTCCTAAAGACTTCACAGCTGTTAAATTTTGCACATGGAAAAAAGCACAGATAAAATTATGAAACATGATCTTTTCATATAGAGAGCCTCTTTTATATTGGTTTTTCACATTTTATTTTGAAGAAATATAAATGCAGTAAGAAGTACAGTGAAGAGTGGAGAATGGTTTTCAAGTAGAAATTGAAACAGTACCATTCACCAGTACTTTATTGTTCCTCACTGGTAGATTTTAAAATCCTGTACTTAGTATAAAATGACCAATGTCTTCCCCACATGTCCTAATTAGATATTGGTCAACTTAAAGGTTTACTGTACTTTCTAATCTTTCCTAGTCCCTCTGCTGTTATTAATATCTTGTGTTAAATATCTTTGCCAACCTGACATCAAAAGTCTCATTTTTAGTTTTATTCTTAGATTTATATGATTATCAAAATAAATAGTTGTGAGTCCACTACTCCTTCAAAGTCCCTAGAAATCATCTCAAAATATTACCCTGTTGTATTTAACTTGGCATCCTCAGAAAATCCACAGAATTTTAAATTTGGGTAAGATTCATTAAGTGCTTAAAGGACATCCACCTTTGTTCCCTTAAAACTTATTGGAATGGTAGATACACAATAGATTCTAATCTGTTGTGGATACACATAGATGTCATGTATATATGATACATATATGATGGATACATATATAAGCATGGCTTATTCATTCCATGTATGAGAGGAATGTTTAGGAAAAACTAATTCAAGCATTTAACATTAGTACTAAGTGATCTGAAAACATCACATCAAAATTATTGTATGCTTCTTACTTTCTGAAAGAATACAGTTTCAGGTGAGAATTCACATGAATAATCAAAGGTTGAAACAAAACATAGAACCCTATCTATCCATGCTCTCCAGTGCACCACATGTTTGAAAGCCAAGCACATTGCATCTGCCCTCATAAATATGTGATTGCATATTCTAAGTGATTGATCTTGTTTAGATGCTGTGCGCATTCCTTGAATATAATTAAAACATCCATGCATTTTCGCCAGTTTTTGGTGAAAGAAAATCTTATACATATTTAATGTCATCAACATTCTCATGAGTGCTTCTAGACAGAGAAAGGGAAATCTTTTTTTTTATTTAACACAAATTTAAAAAACAACGTGAAAAAATTTTAAAAGTGTATCATCCTACGAGGTTAAGTGCACTCTCTCGCTATACCTGCTGCCATGAAATCTGAGGATGGCTTTTTAATAAATGACACTATGTTGGCTCATTCAGGATTCAGAAAAGTATTTTATAGGCTAAACTTTTAAAATTGTTCCTGTGGGAGAATTCAGCAAACAATTGTTTTTTCTCCTTCCCCATATCCTAAAGCTAACTCTGCTGAATGTTGGAAAGAGCCACTTAGGGGTTCTTGATCCAGCTGAAGCCTTGAAGTACTGAGCTGTGTGCCAAATGAGAGGAGTGAGGCTGTGTGTTCCTATGCCTTTAAGTTGTTTTTACCCTCTCTCTTCCAACGGAACAGTTCTAATGCCGAGGTCCTCTTACCGCCCTTGTAAAGACAGCTGCTCTGGTATCTTCAAGGGCTCATGCTGAATGTCGGAAAAGTGAGAAGAGATCTTTAAGTCATTCAAAGGCACAGAACCATGATCCTGGGGAGAACTGTTCCTTTGGTTTTGCTCTGCCTTTGTGAGGAGTCCTTTTCTCATTCTGCATCTGGTCAGTGTGCCATACTCACCTTAGTACAAATACTTTCACATATGTAATTTTGGGTCTACAGTGTTGTTTAACAGAGGAAAATTTGAGGTTGATTCTACTTTTGTTTTCAAGATAGTGAAGATGAACAGACAGACCAGATTTCTAGGTCTGTTTCTCTTATAAATCACCAACAAAGGGTCACCTTCGGCAAATGTCTATAGTTCTCTAACCCTTAGGCGCCTATGTAAAACAGAGACTCTGATAACCTTCCCAAGTCAGTGCAACATGGTGAGAGATAATGACTGTAAAGTCTTCAGTGCTGTTCCTGACACAGTAGCTCTCGATACATGGCGATTGTGTGCAACGGAATATTACTGTCACTATAATTTTTTTTTGGACATAGAACGATAGGTTTTCTGCTCGCAACTTCCAATGCCCTCCTTTTCCTTTATCCCAGGACTGTAGTCTAATAGCCCAGTGACCCTCATTGTAGATGAAAGTCTCTGTCCCAAAGCACCTTGTATGCTCCCTCCATTCTCAATGAAATCTGCTGAACTGATATTCTGCACAGATATTAAAAATTCTAAGACATGAACACAGTTTGGAAAAACCTCACAGAAGTACATGAATCAAATTGTACATGATATTGAAATGACATAAGGAAAGATCTCATGAATTTAAGTAACCTTTAAAAGGAAAGATGATTTGGGGTGGAAAGAAAGAAAATACAAATGAAGAGATTAATGTCTTAGTACAAGAATGTTTTTCATTTCCTCCCCCACCTCTTTGGTCACTTTGCTTTAAAAGAAAAACAGTTGGTTTTGTTCAAAAGTACACTGTCAGAGAGACTTCCCCTTTGACAGCTAAAAGGGAACATGCTCATTCTTTCCACGTGTGGAACAGATTTTTTTGTTAGAAAAGAATTTGGAAAGTGAGCAGCTTAGAAATCATGTTTCAGGCAGATCTGCTTGTGCTTGAATAAAATAAGATGGTAAGAACCAATGCTGAGGGCAGGTTAGTGGATCCGAATCTCCTAAATTTTATCTCACAGCAAGTCTTTGACATTTATAGTCCTTTACCAGCTCTCTCGGTGAAAACTTGGGAGAGGAGAAAGAAGATTCTGTGTAGAAAGCCTCCCTTTTTCTCTAGTCTACCCTTCTTTCTGTCCACTGAAGGTGTCCCCCTGGTGGTAGTGACGAAGTCCAGCTTGGCATTTCATATGATATTTCACACATGGACAAAAGCCTTCAGTT
This sequence comes from Dinomys branickii, assembly GCA_004027595.1. Classification (NCBI taxonomy): domain Eukaryota; kingdom Metazoa; phylum Chordata; class Mammalia; order Rodentia; family Dinomyidae; genus Dinomys; species Dinomys branickii. Next base: position 6,030 of record PVLD010001520.1, read on the forward strand.
TTCTCTCCATGCACCCCTTTAATTGCTCTCATATTGAAATGCATGTTCCTAAATGAAAGTTAATGGTAAATTCAGCCGGATAATGTAGTCAGCTGGTTTTAAACTTTTTAACCTCACTTGATATGCTTTTTAAAATTGGCACCCCCCCGGACTGGTTACATTATTTTTCCATGAAGTCCTACCAGAGATTAAGATACTGTGACCTATCTATTAACAGTTGAGTTGCTGGACCATGAAAAAGTGCTTAAGCACGAGTGTGTTTCATTGCGGTTACTGACGACTAAGCTCCTTCAATTACACAGCTCTCCCCTCCCTCCTTCGCAGCAGTGGGAAACCAGTCTGAGTCAGCAAGTACAGCATCGGGCTTCTTTTACTCCTGTGCCCTCTCCTTGCAGTCCGAGTAAACATTCAAGCAGTGAAAATTGGAAGTGTGGCTTATTTTTAAGGAAGTTTCTCAGATGACCTGCTGGTTCCCCTTTTGAGTAGGATTAAGGATTTTTCCTCCGACTGCTATGTCAATATATACAGTTATCTTCTCTAAACGTCTGGTAACAGTAATGCTTTATATGTTAATTTTAAGAGAAATATGTTACTTTTAAGAGAAATGGGGACTTAGGGGTCTAGAGCAATAATTTTATAAAAGAATTGAAACTGGACTCTATTGAATTGAAGAGGATAGAGATGGCAAGAAAATACCCAGCTGCCCTCTCTAAACCATGTAGCTCACACAATTTTGGGGAAACTTAGAAACTGTACATTAGGAATCTAAAGTGTTACGATTGTTAAACACAAACTGAAACAAACTTCAATGAAGGTGAATAGGAATTTAGTAATATGGATTTCTACATCTTACATATTTCATCTGAAACAGGACCTTCTCTGAAAAGTCTAACAGTAGTTTTTCACGCCATTGGTCACTTGACACTTATAATTTCTCATATTTTCTACACAAAATACATGCTGCTGATGGAACAATTGAAAAAATGAGGTGTCTATCTAAGCATGCTTGGTTTAATTGCATCAATGTCTCAAAAAGTGTTTGATACAACACCCATGGGAAGGCAGAGCATGACAAAAAATTGAGATGATACTAATAGGAAACTTCATTACTATAGTATTCTGGACATATTTTCCCACTTTCTAGCTATTTTTTTCTAATATATAATCACTAATGTATTGTTCTGTGTATTTTCCAAAAGTTTAGTAATTTTTAAAATCAGATCTAGAGCAGCATATATAGAGGCAATACAGGGCTGGGGATATAGCTCAGTGGAATAAGCGCTTGCCTAGCAAGCGCAGGGTCCTGAGTTTGATCCCCAGTACCACAAAAAAAAAAAAAAAAAAAAAAAAATAGAGGCAATACAAAGTGTAAGAATTCTTTGTGTTTCCTTACTACCTTCTCTATAATTTGGTATTTCCTTTATTGTTTTTGTGTTAACAAATGTGAAGATAACTTTATGTAATACAGCATCCTGTGCTAATTCCCTGCTATCTTCTCTATAATTTTGTATTTCCTGTATTGTTTGTGCGTTATTCTGGTTTATATGTCTCCATTCTTTTGTCTTTAAAATAAAAAAATTAAAAACAAAAAGAATTCTTTGTTAGAAAGGTTATATCTAATAACAGAATGGGTTTTCAAGAGACGTGATCTGATTAGTCATCCAGACCGAGGACATCTGGAAATAACTTCTAATATATTTGATACTCAGACTGAAGCAGTCTATATTATTTTATTTGCGTCATAAGCATATTTTTAGCAGAAAATTATTATTTGTTTATAAACCTTTATTTTATTAATATTATTTGTATCACCAGACTTTCAAAGTAGAGAAAGTAGAAGAGATGCTTCAGTCAATCCAAAGTATGGTTAATTGTTCCACTATTATTGAGATTTTTGAAGGGAAATGAGTTGAGAAGATGTAACTTTACATCAGCCAATTATTGAGGTATTCGTTTCTCCACATGACATCAGGCTCTCTATAACTAACAAAACTATTGCTTTTATCATGCCATGTAATCTTGGAACAAATTGCCAGTGAGTTAACATCAAATCATGAGATCTTTATGATGCTAATCTAAGGCAAAGATTTTTCCATTCAAATAATTACATCAAAAAGCACAAGAATAATGTGTTCACTTTGGATGTCACATTTTAAAACAGTTAGTAAGACACGAATGATCGGGAAAAATAAACCAAAATAATTGATAAGAACTTCAGAGAGGAACATTTGAAGGAACCAGGAAAGTTTAAATTCATTTGAGAGGATGGTAAGAATTTACAATACAGAGAGATCCACTTCATGAAAGTTGATGATCTTGTTCACAAGGTAATTACCAGCACCCAAAGGGGACTTCAGAATATGGAAGAATTCAGGACAAGAAGTTTCTGATAGTTTGAGAAATTCCACAAGTGATTGTGCTGCCTTGCAAAGAAACAAATTTCTTCAGCATGCTTAAAACATTTTAAGTAGTTTCTGTTGTGTTGCACAAATAAATGCTTTTGTTTCCCAAAAAAATGTGTACTATAACATTTTTAAGGGTACATCCCATTCCAAATAATTCAGAAGTATTTGATTAGCTGGTCAGTAGCAGGTTATTGAAGAGAAAATATTGAGAAGGTAAGTTCAGCTTTAGATATAACAGGCAATAGCACATGTTGAATGAATAAGAAATTATTCTTGAGGGACTTAGAATGTGAATTTGACAATTTCAATGAAACATGAAAGGAGTTTGGCCTAAAAAATAAATGCAAATCAAAGTATAGCTATTAGATAATTTACACAGTTAAGAGGAACAAAAAAGAGATGTCCAGTTATTATTTGTGGAATTTATTCATCTACTGAGTGTCTCACTTAGGCTACCCCACATACTAAGTGTGCCCACTCTGTTTAGGGCATTAGGCTCACTGCTAGGACACCACAGGGAACCTTCTCTGCCTTTGGTGAACTGATACAATTTCAGAGCTGGACATAAATTCAGTGTATGAGGTGAGTGATGGTTAGTGTTATTTCTAGAAATATAGGGCATTACAGTGAACACAACCTGGGCTTGGGTAGTCAAGGAAAGTTTCCTTCAGGAAGCAATATTTACAGAGCTCTGAAGTGATGATACAATAACCAGGAAACATTACAGTGTTTAGATACTACACATTGTGGTTCCATCACCACAAAGTGCAAAGTCCTAGATGCAGACAATAATGAACATGTGACACTACGTGAAGACATATTTATATGTATCTAATATTTGTAAATGTCCTATGGCATATATACAGTGTCATCCTCATTATAATCTACTCTCCAGTAAAAAGTAATCAAACAAGGTGCTTCTGATAAGGGTGCATATCCAGATGATAAAGAGTGACATTTTGCAAAAATTGACCTTTGTGTTAGTGAAGATTTCTTCTGGCTCTAAAACTGTATTGTCCATGAGACCATCAGTTTGTAAATGACTAGGAGAAATATGGAGAATATTTGAATATGAATCATTAACATTTAGATTAGAAATCATCTTTCATGATGCTTACCTGTTAAAATGCTTTTAATGCACAATAATTGGGGAGCTTTTTCCAGTACTCTTATTTATTTGAGTAAAACAGCTCACTTTTCTGACAGATAGTATTTCATTCACCTAATTTGTTACTCTATCCCAAAAAAGTGATTATTTTAAAATATGTTTGATTTTTCATTGTTAATAAAATATCATTGATATTCCAAGATAGATCAATCAGTTGCTCCTATGACCAGAATGTGCTTCTACCTTCTGCACTGCCTTTCCTTTTATTGCATAAAAATGGCACCCTGACGCTCTCCGCGTTAACCTTGCACATCTCAGGTCTTTACGTTTACATTTACATTGCATCCGAAATGATGCCATTTGCATAAGAATTTATTTATGAACTCGTTTATTATTATGGTTTATGTCTAGATACCCCCCAAAATCTCATGTGGTCACAGCAAGAGCTTTTGATGGAGGTGGCTGGATCAAGAATGTGGGACACTGGGATTGATTCATAGTGCAAAGGTAGGATCAAGGGCACTAGGACTAAGGGTGTGAGTGCTTCCTGCCCTAAGTGGCCTGGATCAGACATAAGAGATGGAAAGAGCTGTGGCCATCCTTGCTGCTTTGCTGCCTCCTGCCCACCACAATCCGATTCTCCACTGCAGTACCCTCTGCCACGTCCCTCCCTGCCTTGGGGCCAGCCAATTAGGGACTGAAACCTCTAGGCATTGTGAGCTAAATAATGTTTGCCTTCTTTAAAGGTGGATGTCAAGTCTTTTGTGTCAGCAATGAGCAAAGTAAAAGAAATACAGAGTACCATAGTGTCCAAATCATATTTGAAATTTTTACATAATATTTTCAGAGTGCTGCCAGAAAGGTTGTCCTTAAAATATGCCTTCTCCCTTTTGCTAGAACTTTTAGCATTGGTGAGATTACTTTTTATGAAAGTGGTTTTTCTGGAAATCTCATTGAATTAATAATAATTCTACAGAAAGCAACAGTTTTAGCCATTAATAAAGCAGATAAGAGGATTCAATTTTTATTGTGTTTTTACCTGATAGGAGAGATCAAAGCAAAATGACAGTTTCTGAGACAAAGATAGATCACAGAAAAGGAGAAGCAGAATGCCATGAGGAAGAAGAAATCAACTTCCTCGCTGCTTGCCTAACATTCCTAGCTATGTGGAAGCGACCAATCATTTGAGAAATAGCACGCACAGAGATTAATCCCAAAAGCAATATTATTTTTCTTCTATTCCTTTTTTACCTCAATACAATCCTGGGCAGCAGTGTGAAAGGTGGTTGTTAGTACAAATTCTACTTCAATTTATCATTTACATCTTGGTGTCCCCCTAAAGCTTCATGCAATTATAGGTGGGACCTTTATAAGGCGACTGGGTTATCAGGCGTTGTAGCTGACTTGCTGTTAGGAGAGGTAGGTCACAGTAGGAGGAATGCGGAAGGTTATATTTTCCTCCTGCCTTCTTTCCTTACTCTCCAGACCGTGAATAGTTCTCTTCCACTGAACCCTTTGCCACTGTGCCCTCCTGCCTCAGAGCCAGCCTACTATGGACTGGAACATAAAGCACAATAAATCTCCCTCCCACCAATTGTGGGTGGTGGGTATTTTGTCCAAGTGACAGTGAAGTAACTAAGACCTTCACTATAAGGCAGTAACATTGTCCTAATTCAGAAAGTCAAATGTCAGGTCAGTATAATAATCACAATAGGGGCTGGGGATATAGCTCAGTGGAATAAGCGCTTGCCTAGCAAGCGCAGGGTCCTGAGTTCGATCCCCAGTACTGCAAAAAAAAAAAAAAAAATCACAATAGTTTGATGTAATTAGAAACTCTTTTCCCTTGGCCTTGTAGATATTGGCTGCAGGCTGGGGACTTGTAGTGTGAGGGTGAGGAAAGAGGGGAGAAAAGGATTATTTTGTCTCTGCCTGCCTGCTTCCCTTCTTCCTCCCCTCTTTTATGAAACCAAAGCAGACCGAAGGTCTTGGGGGAATAGAAAGAGCAACTAGAAGCAAGAAAGTTCCAGGAATGGTACTAGGATGACCCTCAGAGTGGGGAGGTGTCTAACACTTTCTCTTATGAAACTTTAGGAATTCTTTGGAGGGAACATTAAATTATAATTTCCAAGATTATAAATAATGCATTTCCCTGTCTCACGCCCATCCATCCCAGGGATCATTTGGCTAAGATTCTGTCACGGTGGCCGTAGTTTACAGAATTTAGTATGACTTCAGACCATCTCTCTCTGTGTTAGTGACCCACATCCAGTCCATGGGAAGCAGTAAGCAGACCCTTGGAATGCTGCTTGTGATCGTTTACTTATGTTCTAACTGCAATCCAACTGCTCAAAGTACCTTTTCACAGCCCGTCTCACTAGATGGGAGGGACAGAGCCAGGGGTGCCAGGAGATATTACTTCTGAGGGAAATCAAGGAAGAGCCTTCTGAGAAAGTTACATAAAAATCATCTTTTTTAAAGAACTTGGAATAGTCACAGCACCCCTTGAAAGAGTAGAACAGGAAGCTCGGAGCACAGATATGAATAAAACACTGGAACTCAGATCCCACTCAAGCTAGTCCAGAGATACTACGCCGTCAGTGCCGAGCTCCCATCACTGATCCTCTGGTGTTGAATAATGCCAGTTCTTCCAAATGACACCCTGATCATGTCTGTGCCTGAAAATCAGATGTTGCCTCTGTTTCTTCCAATACCTTCAGCACAGTCTAAAAGGAAATTTTATAACACTAATCTAATAGCAATGTGATTGAAATAATAATATTGTCCTCCAAAGTAACAGATTATCAAGGATAATCTGATTTAGATGCATACTAACAATGCATTGGTTTGAAAAAATATAGTCATATTATATTAGATGTACCTGGCCTATACAGTGGAATCCTTTTCACAAAATGATGGTTGATATCAACACTCTAAAAAAGGCTTCTATCAAGTAGGACTAAATTCAGCTACAAATGACAAAACACAACATAAGTATTTCTTAAATAAAATAGTAGCCTGTCTCCCTTTGATGTACCAAATCTAGATCTAAGCCAGTCAGGACTTGTGTAGTGGTTTAGAATTATAGGTGGCATTTATCTTGAGACTTTACCATCCTTAGTGTGCTACCTCATGGACCACAAAGGCTGCCCAAATTCCAGCCATCAGTTTGCATTCCAGCTAGGGACAAAGATAAGGGAACAAAGAAACAAAGGGAACATGTCAGATATCTTCTTTAAAAGTTTCTGAAAGTTGCCTCCTGATGAATCTGCATACTTGTAAGGAAAAGTTCAGTTATGTGGTCACACTTTAATGCTGAGTGTCATGATCCTAAGCAACTAAAAGGAAGAAGTCTGTCACAAACAGAATACTGGACTAGACAATCAGAAGTCTCAGTTACTAGGTTGGATTTTTTTCTCATTTATTTTGTTTTTATTTTTTTAAATATAACTATTCTCTTGTTGAGGTTAGCATTACATTTTCTCTCTTTTGAATGCTAGTTTCCATATATCTCTCTAAGACGCACATGTTAATGATATTAATGGTTATCTTCCCCACCCTCCTCCACTCTTTGCCCATCCTTGCCTTATGGAATTATAAGTTTCTGGGTTCAGAACTGTAACTTCTTTTAATCACTCAATCGTGTGTGTGTGTGTGTGTGTGTGTGGTGTAACTTGGGCAAGCAATTATATACCTTAGATTTTAAAATATGAAAATATATAAAGTTATTTAATAATACCAGCTACATAAAATTATTCAATTTAAAGTATTAAAAAGCTATTAAAGTTGTTTAATAGCACTAACTCCATAAATTTTTTTCATACATAATATTATTAGTCAGCATACCTTATAATTTATTGCCTCAGGAATACTTTATTTTGTCTATTATGGATATAAAGTGTGCTCTGATAATGAAAGTAGGAAAAAGCATTTCCTCTCCACAGATTTTACAAAACAGAAAAAAATATCTGTAACAAGCATTATGCTGTCGTGATAAAAAAAAAAAAAAAAAAAAAGTCCCTGGAGACAGACAGCCTGGATTCCCTCCCCAGCTCTCCCACTGCGCAGGCGTGTGACCACAGGAAAGTTATGTGTTAGCTTGCCTGTATTCCTCTGTCTCCTTATCCCACAAAACAGAGGCGACTTCCGGCGTGCACCATCATGGATGGCTCTTAGAAGGGCTTATACTGAGAAGCGAATGAACTTACACGTCAATGATTCTTTCACATCGTATGATCCCTCCCAGGTCCTGGTAAAATCCTTAGCAAAATTTTTATATGGTCTTATATTAGAGGATAAAAGATTTTAAAATCTCCTTCCTTGACATGGGAACCAGACTATGTAAGTTTCATTCCCTACACAGCCTCCTGTGAGAGTTCTGCACTGAATCAGAAGCTATAAATGCGCTGCACGGGGTGGGCAGTTGAGTAGGCAATTGAGCAAGGCAATAGTGCTCCATCTGGTGAGTGGTTCCTCCTCAGAGATACTTGAGGTCCCTGTTTAAAAACAGAGGGACATAATGTATCTATAGTCAACAATGAGCTTCTCATTTGACACTATACAGTTCTGATTCAGAAATTACCAAACAAAAAGTTATGCAAGGTTTAAAAACCTGGCCTGCTTTTAAATGATTTTCTGAGGCTCTGGAATACTCTGAATTTGGGGACAGGGAAGGGGACCTGGGAATGGGGGGAGATAGGAGGGATGGACAGGGAAGGGGAAATGAAAAATGAAAAGAATTGACACACAATATGCATAAGTACCGATATCCCCCAAATTAGCAGATTTAGTATATACTGAAGCATATACTAGCAAATTTTTAAAGTAGAAAACAGTAGAGACAGGAAGAATTGGAATTTCACTTTTTAGCGAATAAAAGTATTTTGTATGAAAGGGTTAAAACTCATAAACCATTAGTTTTCCATTGCTATTTTCAAGGATAAACATCTCACATTTCCTCTTCCTACCGGTAAAGCTATGGGTAAAGATTGTGATCATTCTTGGCAGTGTGAATTTTGTAAGCCTAAATCAAGCTGTGTTTCTTATGGAGAGATAAGAGAGAGGTACAATTATGGCAGTCTCTCTTCCCCAGATACACTGAGAGATGCTTTACAAATTGAGTGGAACCTTTACAGCAAGAGAGTTGGCCTTCCTGCTTTCATGAACAAGAAAACTAAAGCTCAAACAGATTAAGTCATTTTGCATGAAATCACACCACTAAGTCATGGCAGGGATATAAACCCAAGCAAGGCTGAATTTACTTTCTTTTGTCTTCTCTAACACTACTCAGCATGACTGTACTAAGTTATATGTGAGAGGATATGCAATGTTTAAAGCTTTAACAAAAGATATATCTGAAGCACATGAGAACCAATTAATTATCCTCTTTTCATATCCATCCCACCCAAGGTAACCTAAAAGGTAACCTATAGTATTTAAAATACTAGAGCGACTGTAAATATGATACATACACAAAGAAAATTTGTTTTCTTCTGATGAATATGAACAATGCTTTATACAAATATATCTAAAAGCAAAAACTGTACCCCTCTCCCATCATATATTAAAGGGTATCAACTATGATTAAAAGTTGTGATTGTGATTTTTTAAAAGCATTTGTATTTTAACATTAGTGCAATTATAGACACACAAATCTCTTTAAAATATAAGATGAGATGATATTTATAATTCAGTAGCTACTGATCTCAGATGTTCCAGGGACCTGCCCAGCATCATGGTCTTCATCTTGTAGCATATCAGTCAGCTCATTTGATCCTAACAACATGTGGACTGAGAAAAGACATGTTTTCGAGAGTGGAGACATACCCAGTAGAACCTAGAATATTATGACCTCAAACCTCTTTCATCCCGACATAGCTCACCGGTTAAGATTCAAGTGATATACTTGAATCTCCTTAATCTAAATCAGTTTAGGAGACAGTGTCAATATTTGTTCAGGCTACTATACCAAAATGCTGTACAGTGATCTGAGTGGCTTATGAACAAAAATAGTATTTCTCACAGTTTTAAAGACTGAAAGCCTAAGGTCAGAGTGTTAGCAGATTCAGTATCTAGGGAGTGCCTGCCTTCTGATTCGTTCACGGTCCCTTTTCGCCATGTCCTCATATGGCAGAAGCGGTTATGGTCTGTCTGGGACCTTTTTGATGGTGCCTAGTTCCCATTCATGAGGGCCGAGCTTTCATGACCTGATAAATTCACAAAGACTTCACTTCCAAACACCATCACTTTGTCCAGCAGGATTTCAATTAAGGAACTTTGGAGACATACAGACATTTGGCAGGAAACTTAACCTTTGGTGGCAAAGTGTAGTTTACATTTGGGGAAGAAAGTAACTTTCGGCTTCCTCTTTCAATGTTTCCTGAGGATTCTTGTTTCAGTTCTAAATATTACATGACGTCTTTACTGGAACCAGAGAAAATCAGAATTTAATTTGAAAAAAATAAAGTGATAAACAATAAAAGTTTTATCCTAGAGTTTTTTTGTCTCCTGTCTGTCCCATACTGCTGCAAATTCCAGTCCTCTGGACACTTTATGAAAGGCTCTCAGTTGGTTTTCATAGCTGTATCAACAGATTGTGGCATTAGGAAGAATTGCCTTGGCACTTTAAATGCCAGCCCACGAAGGGGGAACTCAGAGTAAGTGGTTGTGCGGCTACCAAATGAATAGATGTGAAAAGACAAGCAATGCAACAGATGTTGTGTGAACTTGAGATTTTCACCCAGTACTGAGTTTTAAAATGTCCAGAAATGCAGAAGTGCTTTGATGTGAAAGTACCTGGTGATCAAAGCTGAGACAGAAACATTCACTATTAACATTTTAGTAGTTGTTTTTCCCAAGTAAAAATAAAGCCAACATTATAAGATGCAAGAATGTGAAAAGCTTGCTTACTGCCCCCAAAATAGTATCTCTAACTCAGATGGAAAACTTCTGAGTCCTCTTCCATAGAATGTATGAAATACCGCTATTTTATCCAAATAAGAATAGCTAGGGAAAGTGGTATCCAGCCAGATCAACAAGAGAAAGATTACTATTAAGTTTAAAGGACATTTATTATTTCCCTAAGCCTAAGAAAATGATGACCAGAAGATAAATTGTGTATTACATATTTGGAGTTCAGGCTCTAGTGGAGCAATTAATTCACTGTGACTTATGAGAAAGACCAAAATAATGACTCAAAAAATAATTTTAAATTTGTGAATTAAAGTTATATACAAAAGATACAAATTCTGACAGTTCTTGAACGTTTGTTTGAAAAATATATTTATTTAGAATTGAATTCCCCCCCCAAAGGACTCCAAAACTTCAGTCAGAAAGTATTTTAAATGTTTATTCAACAATAGCCACATGTATAAATGTTTGCACATTCTGAGTTAGTGGTCTGAATTGGTAAAGTTCTCAGTTTTCCAAAAGTTTAAAATTAGTTGGCAAAAAATAAAATACATCATCCGGGGAAATGGATATAGATTTCATCCAGAAAAATAAACATATTTTATATCTTTATCAAGGTATACAGATTACAGCAAAACCTTGTTATTTGAGACCCTTTCAAATATAACAGAGTTTTTCAGAAGAGAGTAAAGTGCATTTTATGAGTTTTTCAATGAAAAAAATTCAGTGATGTTTTTAATACTCAGAATCATAGACTATTCAACATGTTTGATTAGCTAGCTGACTAATGTTTTAGTTTTTGTTAATGTTTGGGTTGATGGATACAAAGATGTTGTGAATTTCAATTTGTTGAGACTTCTAGATTTATAAATGTCATATTGAATTTAGTTAGGCTCAGCAGTATATAAACAGGGCAAAAGTCACTTGGTTCAGAGTGGTAACACTGTTAATGATAACTCACATAGTAATTGTCTGCACCACTATAGGTGGAACTATCTTGAGTAGGTAGGTTTTTTGTTGTTGTTTTTCATTTTCAGAAGTATGGCAGTAAACTGTGTGTGTGTGTGTGTGTGTGTGTGTGTGTGTGTGTGTATGTGTGTAGAGACTGATCGATCAAGAAGACTGGCAGTAGAAATAGTATGTATCAGCCTCAGCCAAGACACAGCTAAATATTAAAAACAGGAGAAATAGATTAGTGAACAGAGACAAATAGAAAAGGATAAACAACTCCTCAGAAACCATTCCACCATTCCACTCAGTTTTCACAATTTGATGCTAAAACTCCCATGGCGGAAAGAGGCAGACAAGGAGAATAACAATCATGTGTTTGCATGGCACCTTTCTCTAAGCAGCTGTTGATACATTGTGGTCATCTGGTCTTTCCCTGAGCTGAAGTCCAAATATTTCCTGAAAAGTACTAAGTTGCAAACAGTTATAGAAACTACCACATCAAGCTGTGCTAATTCAGAAATGCTATTTAGTGAGCATTTTCCAGGCCTCTGGAAACTACTGCCTCATGGCTTTGCATTTAGCTCCCACCTTGGCCAGATACTCCCTCACACGTACAAACACACATACACACACACACGTGCGCACACAACATGCACATACACATGCACATGCAGGAACCTGAACACATACTCACATCTTTAAGAAAATTCAGCAGTTCAAGGACAAATTACTTACTTGGCTTAAGTGGACAGAGCAGACAAAAATGTGCTAGAGTTCATCCTCAGTCAAAGGAAGGAAAACTTTCCATGCTAACCAAACCCTTTCTTCCTTTTCCTTTGCATTTGCATAGTACCAAAAAGTTGAAGGATCATTTTTAACACAATACTGTAGTGGCAAGATAGTATCTTCTTTTAATAATGTAGCACACAAAACAGGTCAGGGAATGACAAAACAGGTATATCATTTTACAGACAAACAACCCGAATCAGAGAGGACAATTGATTTACTCAACAATACAGATCTGTGAACCTCAGCTCTCGTTCTAGGACTGCAACATTACGAAGGGTTCTCTTTCAAAGGAATAGAACTATAATTTTTTTCAGGAGCCACAATGGCTCAATCTCTTAAAAATGAACTAACAAAGATCATGTTAACCAAAAAATTCATTATTTAATGGGCTCACTGCTCTTTTTTCAGAGAAAAGTATTAAATGTCTTAAAATATTTAATGTTACACTTCATGTGCAACATTGGCATGATCAATGTTGTGTTTTCACTATAGAAAAAATATATCCATAGAATGATGAAGACTATATATTCAAGACCAATAACTTTTACTCACTGATTCATTCCTTCAAAAAATAAGTAGTAGGAATTAGATTTAATGGTATAAATAACTAAGTGAATGATATTAATGAAAGTTGATTGCGTTAAAAAATCTAAAATGAGTAATTATTTTTTTAGATACTCAGAAATCCTAAGAAAACTGTTTCTCTTCTATCTCAGTTGGCTTCCTTGAGGGGAAAAGGAATAGGCATTTCTCATAATAAGATACTCCACTCTCATTAATATAGTATACTATCAGGACAAAATAATACAGTGCTGATCTCCAGGTGCACTTTCCATGTTTCGGAGGTTTTCACATATAGTTTTGGAAGAGACATTGAAGACCCTTTATTTAGGAGATGGTCAATAAATTTTGTTAAAGGAATAACTGAGCCATTTCAGCTGGGGCTTGATAAAGAGGTTTCCTTCCACATCCAAACTCCGAAAGCTGTTTTAAGAGCTGCTAGAATCACCCTCTGTAAGCCGAATTGCATGTAAATGACAGTCAAAGAGTGAAAAAGGCACGATGTGCAAAACCTGAAATTCATGGTAGTGATCCAAAAACCAAAGTTCCCGCTATCTAAATGGTCTTATAGAATTGGTGACAGCCTCAATCTTTTCTATTTTTATTTGTTTGCTTTCTTCAAGGCCTCAATTACACTCTCACATGTGTACCAGCATGTACAGGCTCTTATTTTAAAGTATTATTTCTCATCACTTTTCCATACACATTAAATATTCTAAAAATTCCAAATGTCTTACCCATCCCGGTCTGTCATGCTATGTGGTTTTGTTTTTCACTGCCTCATATGGAACACCTTCCTAAAAACTTCCAGTGATCCTTTAAGTCTTGGGTTGACCAGTAAAAGTTCCTTGATCCTTCTCATTTCTCCAGCGAAATCCAAACCATACCAATATCGTTCATTTGCTCGCTTTTCCTCCTGTTCTCATACGAAGCTGGAGACTCCTAAATGACAAAGACTTTCACTGTCTTTCTCTACAGACCTTACTAGCAGGACTGCAGTAAACAATGGTTAATTTAAAGCTTAGAAGTAAAAATGACTATGGTAAAACTGAAGAAGACACATTCGCATGTAAATTGAGCGTGTACTTCTCCTTTGCCGCTCTGTTTCTTTCCTAGAGCCAGAGCTCTGAATATCCACCAGACCTGCATTATTTTAACTAGGCTCCGGTACTGGAGTCCTCTGCTTTCCCAAGTTTGTCTCCAGCGGGCAACAGCAGGGGTGTGTGAAGCACTCATGGGGTGTAACAACTGTTCCTCCGGAGTCTATTATCAGAACCATTTCCTGTGCTGTCATTTCTTTTATATTCCATTAGTTTCCCACTAGGACGTGAAGCCTCCAGGCTGACCCATGTGAACCCAGCCAGAACCAACAGCTACTGCCCACATCACTTAAACTTCATCTCTGACTTCTGCTTTTCTTTAACTCTCTGTGGATGCTCCTGACAGCTCCTGCATTTTAGCGCTCATTAATTAAGCAATCCAACTCTGACTCCTCTTCCCCGCATGCACTAGGACCTAAAGACTGTCTCATGTTCTCTCATTGGCATTGACAATCCACAGCAATGCAAGGTCCAGGACAGGAATCTGCCCCGCCCTATCTTTCTGTGAATGTGCTTCCCAGCAAACATTCCTGCTATCTGTGCCTAAAAAACATTACTCTGCCCCCAATTTAAGTCTCCTAGAGAAAGCTACAAGTAGGTATCACCCCACTGGGTATCCTGCTTCTGTCATATCTCAGGCCACATCACCAATTTCTTCAAATGATCTTCTTTAAACCTAACGCTCCTCCAACAACCTTTCAATAGCTTTCTGTGCCCTTTCATTCTTGTAGGAAGCTACTTGTAAAAGTCCTCTCGTGGGACGCACCTGATAAGGTCTTTGCCTATTGTACACTCACCCATTTCCTAGTCTCTATTATCCCTCCGGCCCAACAGTATGTGTCCCTGCTATTTCCTTGAATGTAAATAAGTCAGTTTTCTTTGCACCTTAATAATTTACATTCTCTGTGGCCTCTCCACCCTCCTCCCCACACTATATTCAAGCATCTGGTCAGATATCACTTCTTCAGTGGAGCTTTCAGTGAACATCTAGCCAAATTCCATTTGGGATGCTTCCTTTTTCAGGAGCTTACTTAACTTTTAAAAAAATATATAGAGGATTATTAGTATCTAACATCAGATAATATCTTTATGTTTTGTCTTTCCCAGCAAAGGCAAGCTTCATATGGTTAAGAATTTCATCTTTGTATTCTTCAATGAGTGCACTGGTTCCAGCAGGAGCCAAGAAGGCAGCCTCTTTACAAACGCAGTCAGGTAATGAAGTCTGGAAAATTAACACAAAGGGATTCTGGGAAGCTGAGACAGCTCACTACTGTAGGCCTTGAGTCCAGAATATTATATGTTCCTCTCCCAGGAAGACAACTTAATATAGGTTATTGCAAATTGCATAATATGATAAATATGTGAATTGAAAAATGTTAGCATTCCAGAAAGAGATCCTGATGTCTTGCATTAAAAAGCCTGGCCTTAACATTCTCTTAATTGCCTTATGAATATCTTCAATTTGTCTTCTTTATTTCTATGTTTTTACCAAAACAAAAGCTCTTAAAGAAACAAGAAGCTGGGGAACATGTTAAGGCCATTACCTTTTGAATATAAAGTAACATATAGCAAGGAAATTCCCTTAAATCCTTTAAAATGTGTGAGACATCATAACAGAGAAGGGATTATTTTTAGGGGGGGACTGAAAATGGGGGAACTGAAGGCTTAGATAATAATGTACAGGAAGCTCTAAGGCTTGGATGATTATGCTTCCTACACAGTCATTCCGAAAGAACTCTTCTCCAAAGTGTGACCTGGTGACTCCTGAGCATGCTAAAGACTTTTCAGACTCTGTGAGGTCCAGTTAGGCCATAAGACCCAGAGATCATTTGCATTGTCCACCCTCATTTTTCCACAAGTGAGTCTGGAATGTTACAGAGGCCACAGATTTTGTGATATTATAGCAGATTAAGTACAGGAGTAGATATGAGAAACCGTCATCTACTACCCAAGTATTAGCAAACAATGGAAAGTCGAGCACTCCCTGGTTTTATTTTGGAAAATATAGATTTTTGTCTTTTATCTATTTCTTTTTAGTGCTACAAATTTAACCTATGCTCTGCTCTTACATATGCTAAGCACATACTGTACCATCCAGCCTTAAAAAATGTAGTTATTTTCATATAACTACATTTTTCTATTAACATGAGTATACTATTATTAATTTGAATTTTTATTATTATATGTTTATATATATACTAAATACATTCATCATGGGGAATTGGTATATATGCATACTTTGTTATAATTTTAAATAAATGAATAACTAATACAATTTTAGCTTTCTTTTCTAATACAATAATTATCTGTAGATTGTAGTTGAATAAGCAAAAAATTTTATGGGTTCCAAATAATTTTTAACAGCAAAAGAGTGTCCTGAAAGTTTGAGAACTGATGTCCCCACACATTAAGCTACCAATAAATATATTCCTAAGTGCACATTTTATAAATTAAAGACACTAAAGGGTGAGGGCTGCATGTGTACTCTGCCCTGCTCCTTTGGGACATGGAGGAAGCACAGCCCAAGGAAGCAGCACCTGAGTGGCCCGTCTCTATGGAACCCTCTGTTGGCGGATGAGGCCAGGCCTGTGGCACAGAAGCAGCCCAGTTCTCTGTGGAACTCTCCTTTGGTGGGTGGGGCCTGCTGCATGGGAGCAGGCCTGGGACATTTGGTCCTCTAGGTTAGGAGATGAGGCCTGCTCTCCCCTCACCAGATACCTGAGGCTTCTGAGCAGTGGCCCCTGTCTGGCTACCCTCAGATCCATGGCTCAGGCCTGCATGCTTTCCATCCACATCCTGGAGACCCTGGTACTAAAGGCCAGAATTTTCCCACCATTACAGTTTTGGTCTGAGCCGTGCACCTCAGAAATTTCCGAGAGATCCTGGGCCCAGTGATCCATGGTCTGCTACCATCTTTGGATAAGTTTGATGTCCAGGTAAACTAGGGTCCCTAGAGTCCTTTGGTGGGCTGCCTGTGTAGCTTGTAGCTCAGCACTTTTCATCTGACATCCAAAATGACAAGCTGTAGGAGCAAAATGCAGTCTCAGAACTCAACTCCACCCGGAGCAAGTGCAGAAGACACCGACACAGGAGAACTTGGAAGCCACACACCTGAAATCTCTGAAAAGATCTCATCAGAAGTAAATAAATAGGGGGCTGGGGATATAGCTCAGTGGAATAAGCGCCTGCCTAGCAAGCGCAGGGTCCTGAGTTCGATCCCCAGTACCGAAAAAAAAAAAAAAAAGAAGTAAATAAATAACTCCATCAGGCCATACAAGAGATGAGATCAGAAATAATCTCACAGGCAAAAAATGAGATGACAATAATAACGAAAGAAATGCTCTGCACATCTAGAGAAGAAACAGATAAAAAATAGATGAACACAGGAAACAGATGGAAACATTACATGAGCAATTTAGGACTGAATTAGAACGCATGAAACAGACTCAAAGAGATTTCCAGGAAATCAAAACTTCCATTGAAAGCTTGCAAAACCACCTGAATGAAGCTGAATATAGGATTTCAGATCTTGAACACAGCATGGCAGCTAGTGATCATGAAAGGAAGGATCTCTTAAAATCATCAAGGGTCCAGGAGAAATCAATCCAACATCTGCAAGATGAGGCAAAGAGAAATAATGCCCAAGTAATAGGAGTGAATGAAACAGCAGGATGTGACACAAGTGACATAAAAAGAATATTTGCAGGAAATAATAGCAGAAAATTTCCCAAGTGTGGAAAAAGATGCCAATGTGCAGTTAAATGAGGCATATAGAACTCCAACTAGCCATAACCAAAATAAAAACACATCCAGACATATAATTATCAAGATCTCAGATATCTAGCAAAATAACAGAATATTGAAAGCTGCTAAAGAAAAGAAACAGATCACCTATAAAGGAAAGCCCATCAGAATTACAGCAGACTTCTCAACACAAACCATGTAATCAAGAAGAGCTTAAAGCAAGGGATTACAGGTTCTGAGACAAAACAGCTTCCAACCCACACTGATGTATCATGCAAAACTATCTTTAAAATTCAATGGAGAAATAAAATATTTCCACAACAAAGAATAACTGGAAAACTTCATGAATGCCAAACCATCATTGCAAAAATTACTAAAAGATATTCTACATAGAGAAAAAAATGACTGCAATTTCAAGAACAATAACAGAGAGGAACAGTCAAGAAGAACAATCAATTAAGCAGGTTGCAAAAGTAGGAAACCAACAGCAAGTAAATAACATGACAATAAGTCAACACATATTGGTTATAACCATAAATGTAAATGGCCTCAACTCACAAGTCAAAACAAACAGACTAGCAGAGTGGATTAAGAAAAAAATCCAACAATATGCTGTACACAGGAAACATTTCACTCAAAAGGAAATCCAAAGACTGAAAGTCTAAGGATGGAAAAACAACCCTCCATGCAACAGAAACCCAGAGAAAAGCAGGTGTATCTATTATGTTTGCAGATAATGTAAATTTACAATCATGAAGTTGAATCAGGAAGATATAAAATCTTGAACAACCCAACAACAATTAACATAATTGAAAATGTAATTAAAAACTTACTGACAAAGAAAAGCCCAGGCCCTGATGGATTCACAGCAAAATTCTATAAAAATTTCACAAAAGATTTAATGCCAACACTCCTCAAACTCTTCACTCAAATTGAAAAGGAAGCAATTCTGCCTAACTCATTTCTTGAGGCAAGTATTATACTGATAAAAAATCTGAGAAAGACCAAACCAAGAAAGAGAACTATTAACCAATCTCCCTAAGAAACATAGATGCAAATATACTCAATAAAACACTAGCAAATAGAATGCAGCAAGTCATAAAGAAAATTATACACCAGGACCAAGTTGGATTCATCCCAGGGATGCAGGGATGGTTCAATATATGCAAATCAATTAATGTAATACACCATATCAACACAGTCAAAGACAAAAACCACATGATCATCTCAATAGATGCAGAAAAGATTTTGACAAAAGTCCAATATGCATTCATGATAAAAACACTAGAGAAAATAGGAATAGATGGTCTTTACTTCAATCTGATCAAAGCTATCTATGACAAACCAATAGCCAACCTCATACTAAGTGGACAAAAGCTAAAAGCTTTCACATTAAAGTCAGGAACAAGACAAAGATGTCACTGTCAGCACTACTGTTCAACATAGTTCTAGAAGCACTAGCCAGAGCAATTAGACAAGAGAGAGAAATAAAAGGAATAAGAATAGAAAAGGAAGAAGTGAAATTATCACTATTTGCAGATGACATGATACTTTATATGGAAGACACCAAAAACTCCACCAGAAGACTCCTTGAATTAATCAACAGCTTCAGTAGTGTAGCTGAATACAAAGTCAACACTCAAAATTGAATAGCATTCCTGTACACAAACAACACACAGACTGAGAGACAATTTAAGGAAACCGTACCTTTTATGAAAACATCCAAGAATTTGAAATATATTGGAATCAATCTAACAAAAGAAGTAAAAGATCTATTCAATGAGAACTATAATACTCTGAAAAAAGAGATTGAAGAGGACTTCAGTAAATTCCTTGCTCATGAACAGGAAGAACCAACATTGTGAAAATGGCCATACTACCAAAATTGTTGTCCAGATTCAATGCAATTCCAATTAAAATACCATTAGTATATCTCACAGATCTAAAGAAAACATTCCTTGAATTCATCTGGAACCAGAAGAGACCCAGGATAGCAAAAGCAATCCTAAGCAACAAAGACAAGTCAGGGGAATCACAATCCCTTACCTAAAATTATACTACAAAGTATTGTAATAAAATCAACCTGATACTGGCTAAAAAACAGACCTGAGGATCAATGGAACAGACTGGAAGATGCAGCCACAACCACAAACACACTCAGCCACCTAATCTTTGACAAAGGAGCCAAACAAGCTCGCTGGAAGAAAGATAGTGTCTTTAATAAATGGTGCTGGAAAAATTGGCTTGGCACTTGCCGAAGACTCAAAATAGACCCAAGCCTATCAACATGCACCAAACTCAAGTCAAAGTGGATCACAGATCTCAATATTAAAACAGAAACACTAAATCTATTGGAAGAGAAAGTAGATAAAAATCTTGAAGACATAGAAGTAGGCAGAGAGTTCATGAACAAAAACCAAACCACAAGGGAAATACTTCAAAGAATCAACAACTTGGACCTCATCTTACTGAAAAGTTTTTGCACATCTAAAGAAACCACCAGCAGAGTTAAAAAAAAAAAAACCAAATTGGGTAAAAATCTTAGCTGGCTGTCCCTCTGACAAAGGTCTTCTATCTAGAACATATAAAGAATTAAAAAACATCAGCCTTCCCAAATTCAAAGACCCGATCCTAAAATGGACATCTGACATGAATACACACTTCTCAGATAAAGAAATACAAAAGGCAAATAAATATATGAGAAAACATTAAGATTTCATCTCACGCCAGTAAGATTGGCCATCATGAAGAAATCATCAATAACAAATGATGGCAAGGCTGTGGAGAAATAAGAACTCTTCTCCACTGTTGGTGGGAATGCAAACTAGGAAAGCACTGTGGAAATTGGTTTGGAGATTCCACAACAAGCTAGGTCTAGAGGTCCCATTCAACCCAACTATTCCCCTTCTGGGTATTTTCCCAGAAGATCTGAAAACATCATATCACTGTGTTATATGTGCACCCATGTTTATAGCAGTGCAATTTATAATAGCTATATTGTGGAAGCAACCCAAATGTCTGTCCACAGAGGACTGGATAAAAATATGGTGGCATTTTTACATAATGGAATATTACTCAGCTATAAAGAAGACAAACTTGAGGATTTTATAGGCAAATGGTCACAATTAGAGACCATACTCATAAGTGAAATAAATCAGATGTGCATGTGCAAACAGCGTATTGTATCACTAGTGTAAAAACCTGAAAGTGGGAATATAAATTAGGAGGTATGAAAGGAAACTGCTCAAAAGTAAAGAGCAACTGGGATGAGTGGAAAGAGAGAAAGAAGAAAGGGAAAATTGTGTATGTATGTATATAGATGCAGGATGGCTAACATGGTTGTACTACTGACATGTCTCTTTATTGTAAGGAACAGTTAATGATTAGATCAATGAACAGTTAATGATTTGATCAATCTTGCATGTCTATATTTGTTCCTGAGTATACACTTTGAAGCTATCTATATGTAATACAACAACCATTGTTAATTCCCTGTCACTTTGTCTGTAATTCAGTTTTGCTTGTACTGTTCTTGTGCTACTTTGTAAATGGCTGTCTGTTTGTTAATATATTTTCGTTCTCTTACTTTTAAAATTTAAAAAAAGACATAATGATCACTTTAAATTCTATATATGGACTCCAAGGCCATCATTATTTATTTTTGTATCTATTATGTCTCTTTCCACAAAAATGTATAATCTTAGATACTTTTTACAATTTGTTTGTATGCACCTTAAAATAAAGCTTTGCAAACACAAATCCATGAAAACTTTGTGGTCTAGCACTGTGACCACGAGCACTGGCACCTGAACCAAATTACTTGAATTTATGCAACACCTCTATCTTCCAGTTCCTTTAACTCTAAATTATAGATGCTATTAATACCTAAATCAAGGGGCTGGTATGAAGGTTAAGGTCACATTTACTAAGTATCTAGAGTGATTTAGGCATGTTTAGTAAATGTTAGCTACTTTTATACTAATTTAGTAACTTTAGCTATTGTTATAATAGTTAGACTGGACAGTGCTACTGGACACTCTAGAAGGAAATGGGGAAGCACTCTTAAAACATTAGGAATTAGAAATAGAAGGATAAATTTAATCTTACCGTTGCATCAGTTTCCCTTGCTGAAAAAAACATATATGTTTTCATCCAACAGTAAATTCCCCCTTCTGGTATACTAGCCAGGAAGCATATAAAAAGCCTGCATCATGTACTTTAAATATATGTCTGAACAAAGAAACAAAACCTGCATCTTATGAAGATTAATAATCATAGGAAAGCCAATCTGTTAGTTGCCAGGTAAATCATCTCCTAGTGACATTGTTTCCCCAGCCAGGACACCATATTTAAAATCCTGTTCCTAGGGGATAATTGTCCCGGCAGAGCACAGTGAAAGCTAATGAAATGCAGTCCTGTAGGCAGACAGCCTATTGAATGAATCTGTTCTCAGTGTCTGTAATGTAAAAAGGACTTCAGCAGAAAGAATCTTAAATGGAATATCCTGAATTATGGAAATTATTTTTATATTTGTACTAGGACTATGACATGTGAAATGATGTTTTTAATGTTAATCCTGTGTCTACACTTATTTTGAATATCAGTTTATATTACAATTAGAGTAACTAAATATGTTTTTCAGAATATCAGAATCAACTTTGAAATTTCAGAATTACATAAGCATGCGTGATATAGTGAGTTCCTCACTTAGACTAATGAAATTCTATATATTTTCATCAGAAAAACAAAATAAAACCCTTAAGCCCACTTAGTCCTGATTTTTGCTCACTGCATTAATACAGTAGTAAAAAACACCATCTTTTGATTGTCTCTGGTCAAAAACTCCTGTGCAACAACCCCTTTCATGCTCCGGACAACTCTAATTCATTTATTCAACAAATATTTATGGGCCAGACACTCTTCCAGGAACTCAAAATATGGCAAGGAATGAAACATTTAAAATCTTTGTCTCCAAATGACATTATTTTGGGGAAAGGCAGACTAAGAAATGATAAGTAAAAAATGGATTTGACAGAAAGCGTTACATGCTTTGCAGAAAAATAAAGCAGGGAGAGAGAAAGGGCATGCTGGGATGCAGAGGAAGTGAATTAGCTGGCGAGGAGAGGACATTCTCAGGAGGAAACGGAGCGCGAATGAGACTTTCATGAAGGTTTATACTTGGCCACTAAGTGAAATCTACTATCTGAAATCACATCAGATTAATTTAATTTATTTATAATTAGACAATTTTCATTAAATCTTTCATCTTCCATGCCAACTGTCTTCCATTCTTTTTTTATTTGTCATTTGCTATGATTCTCCATCGTTTGGGTGACAAGTCTCTTTCCCTCGGGCACACCTAGTCAGATGCTCTACACTCTGAAATGCAGAGCAGATGGGAAATTCATCCACCTTTTTCATTCTGTGATCCGCCTTCTGATGTGAGTGAGTGACTCTACCTTCAGATTACCTTTCTGCCCCGCCTATCTGAGTCATGCATCTGTGCTATACATTATCTGAGTTAAATTGTATTGTATCATAGCTCATCTTGAAGGTGACACACTTCCGGCTGCTAAGTGATTCATAAACTCCACAACAGCAAATATTCTGAGTCTTCTATTTCATAATGGTTCTTGACATGTAGGAAGTGCTTATAATAGATCAAGTTAGATAAACTAGTATCTGTCACAAATTTAGCAATGGCCACTGATTTGGTAAGAAAATTCTGAGTGCAGAAATCTTTGTTGTGTTTACTGGTATATCAGCAGCACTTCAGACAGGCCTGGTCCATATTAGACATTTAAAATACATTTGTTAGAAGAGTACACGTTATGATACAGCCCAGGTGGGTGACAAAAGACAGAGATATGTCATTGGCAAATAATTCTAAGATACAGTCTTATGTTAATATAGTGTTTTATCTTTCACAAAATACATCCTTGTTTGTGTTATCATGCAATCTCTCTAACTCCGTGAAGTAGGATGGAACGTCTCTTTCCCATTTTATTAAAGGAGCAATTTTATGAAGCTCACAGAGATTAAAGGAGTAATTTGAATCACAGATGTTGTCAGACTTAAATCACGTCTATCAGTGCAATGTCATATTCCTTACTGCACAATATGCTGGTGAAAATTTCCTGCAGAGTTGACCTGTACAATGGACATTTCCTCACCATGGTGAAAGTCAGAAGTTCACCTTTAACAGCACTTGGTCTTCCTCTACTATGTGCGTTTTTCTGCTTCCGGGCTCCGTGCTCACCATTTTCCTGGTTGACAGTGAATCAGTCTATTCCTTTCTCAAGGGAGAAGAATTGTCCATCCAATATGCTTCATGCTCTGACATTTTCGTCTGTTAAATGGCACATTACAATCAAAGGGACATTTTTTAAAACTTCTCATTTTTAAAGATCTGTTAGCATAACACATATGGAAGTTCTGTCTTAGGTTTTGATTAAAAGATGGAACTTTCCCTATCTTGCTAAAGTTAGGTGCTATTTTTACTATTTGTAATTTCAAAAAAAAATTGTTTCAGTTCATTGCAATGGCAGTAATCATTTCAGATTTCCTGTCTACTTTATTGCCTGGGGATGTGTGAATAGGGTATTTCCAGACACATGCCTGAGGTCAGTGTCTTCTTATTTTAATGAAGGGTGTGCTTCCCCCTTATGACTGATGGAGAAACATTACTTTTAGGCAGCAAAAGCAATTCTGTGTGTTTAGTGTATAATTTATTACTGTCTCAGGATACAGGGAGGGCAAGAAGTAGCATGTCCCTGTTTCATAGGGGTTGAATTGTGCAAATGCCATGAGTTTAGACATTGACTGATAATGTAATCTATTCCAACAGAAATGTGGTGACAGAATTAAATAAGATAGTCTCTGTAGTTAAGGCTTGTCACGTAGGACTTGCAAGGTAGAAAAGAAATGAGTAGGAGTGATGTGGAATGCCAAGATCAAGCAGGGAAAGAAGGGAATAAAAAATTTGGGATCTAAGTCCCTGTTTAGTAATGTATGGGTTTTACTCTCACCTGTGAATAGTTATTTATACTTGTGTCAGAGAGTGGTTCTGAAGATTAAATAGAACACTCTGTATAGTCACCATGCACTACAGGGTGCTAGCAGCGGCAGAGGTTTCCATCTGAGAAATACTCTTCCTGTAAAGCTTCTAGCAGCCCACTGCAAGATGAAATCACCACTCCTCCCAGGTGATAGGTAGAAAGTCGGTACATCAGGTTTTAAAAGGAGGGCTCTGGAACTCACAGGAAGAGCAACAGCATTTACCTTTTTGGAATCTGAACCATGACCATTTTAAGGGAAGAATAAACATGTGGTAGATCTAAGTGACAGTGCGTAGGGATCTTCTTCATTTCCAAATTAAAAATTGTTTTATTGGGGTTTTTTAGCAATATACATGCAGAATAGTTCTTTAATCACATAATACAAGTTAAATTTCATTTATTTTTATTAATTGTGGAAAATTTTATGTACTAGTGAATGTAAACAGAAAAGTATTCAAGTACTAATAAATGCAGGTTGTAACTGAGAGGATAGTCTTTCAGAATTTTTTCTATACATATTTCTTTTTTTTTTTTTTTCCGGGACCGGGGATTCTATACATATTTCTATATCTGTGTATGAAGCTATTTCTAGCAAATAGAAGATCCAAATATTTATGATCTTTTACAACTTGATCATAATACAATATACATGTGCATATCAGTATAGACCTACATTGATCTCTATCATTTCTCTGTTGTCAGTACAGATCTCTGATCTCATTTTTAGTGGGTGCACATTGCTATCACAACATCTTAGCATATCCTTAGATATTTAGATTTTTTGCAATAATTTTTTGCCATTATGAGCAATACTTTTCTGGACTTCTATGCATTTTAGATACTTTTCAACTATTTACTTCAGTTGTAGTACCTATTACTTTAAGTAATCCTACCCGCAGTATACCCACATTAAGAATTGCATAAAGTGGGCCAGACTGACCTCCAGAAAGAAATGTGAAAATTGGGAAATTTTTAAGTCTCTATAAATTTGGGGCTTTAACTGAAAAACAGTAATTTTAAATTCTATTTTCTAAAGGGAGAAAGATACATAAAAATGTGGATTAGTTACAGTAAGGTTAAATGGGAAAGAATATACATAAGTAGCTTTTATTGAAAATAGTTAAAAACTGTGCAAATTGAACTCAGGGTAAACAAACAGCTGAGGAGAAAATGTTATCTTAAGATTCCAACTAAAGAAATGGTAAAGTAGTGATAAATTGAGAACATAAATATTTTTAAATCTCCAGTGAAATAACAAAGATGGGCAAAATTTTCAATGACCAGTAGAAACATCGGGTGGGAAAGTTTTTAATAAATGACTAAGGTGACAATACCTGAACACACTGACAGTTTTTAAGACCACAAAAGAGGATAGTCAGACTTTCCATACTTCTTCACATGGCACAAGAGAAGACGTGTAAACAACGCTATTTATGACATCATTGTAGCAATAAGCATTGAAGTTTATAGGAAAGACAAGAGACAGAGAAACCCGCTGACACCCAAACCAAATGATGTTTTCAGATACTAAATTGCAAGGCAAAGAGGCAGAAAGGAATGCTATAAAAAAATGTGTGTATGGACCAAAATACGTTTATCACCTTATCATTTGGTTCATTGTCCTCTTAAGCCATTTGTAGACATGCTGTTAATGAGATGGTCAGAAATATCTGATGGGATTAAAAAATTACTGTAAAGTTCTGAGGGTGACAATATTGCTTCAGTTTTGACATACAGTCTTGCTTGGGAAGTAAATCATACAGTGAAGTATATGCTGGTGAAATAATAAGCAATATTTGATTTAAAATGATCAAATGTGAAGGGTGGAGGGAAGATCTAGATGCAACCGAATTGACCTCCAGTTGACAACTGCAGATACACAAGGTGGAGAACTGGAGTTTGTCCCACTGTTCCTTCCACTCTGTACATGTTTAAAATTGACTATGGTAAAGGTGAACTATGTCTTTCAATGTTTATTACTACTCTGGACTTTCACAGGAAATACAAAACTTACCAGAAGAGGAAACCACTTTTAATTAAGATGAATTTTGTGATAATCTATCAATTAGCAGCATATTCTGTGTTGTTTCTAATGTGTTTTTTGTTTTTTATTCTCTTTAAAATAAAAAAACCAGCCTATTTTTTAAAAGACAGTAACAGTGTATAATTTGCACAAATGACACTAAATAACAACTATTTTTGAATAGGCAAATGGTACTAAATTATGTTTCCAGAGAAAAGGAATGATTGTACATTGTATGTGATAAAAGAATTTCCAGGAATACACGGAACTGTTAATAATGCCATATCAATTGCTTATAAAGCACAGTGTAACCAAAGATTTGATTCCAGAAGAGTAAGCACTGAGAATTTATACTATAATATTTCAAAGTTTTAATGAGTGAGAAAGATCAAAATCTATCCAATACTCCTATTTTACATGGGAAGCTGAAGTAATTTGCTTAAAGTTACCCTAGTAGTCAATAGTGAATACATCTGTCTTATTGTATTATTACGGTCTTATGGTCACAGAGAAAAAATTATTTATTTTTAGATAGGATTTTATTTTACTTTTATTTTAAGGAGAATAATAAAAAAGAACAATAACAAAATACCAACATCATAGACAACAAAATGAAGCAAAAACACTAAAAATGATACCATGTTTCAGAACAAAGTGACAGACATTAGCAGTGGTTGTTATATTACCTGGTGTTATCGTCAGTGAAGTTGCTCAGATTACCACATGTAAGAATACAAGATTTACCATTAAAGAATAAAAAAATAGAAACAAAAAAAACCCATTAGAAACATGCAGAGTTTCACTAGACAAGATGGTAGTAATTCACCAGTGGTTGTTATATTGCACATTGTTGTCTTCAAATTAGTGTGGTCAAAAATTTCTTTGTGTAAATGATAAAAAGCCATAAAATTTAATAATATCATTAATGTACTAGATAAAGATGGCAAATATGCTAGCAAATTTAAAATCTGACAGAAAGCCTCCACTGTCTTCTTTGGAAAAAGAGGAAATAGGCTGGGATTTAATTAAAGTGTGCAGAGTTCTGAAGAGAATCATGAGATAGATACTATGATGTTTTTTATGTGAATATCAAATGGAAAGACACATTGTATGACCTTTAATTAAGGGAAGAATTCTTTAAAAATAGAAAAAAAGCCAGCAAGTCATTATTCTATAGAACAAACATGAAAGGAGACAACGGCAGCCACCAATGCTTTTAATTGAGAGAAAGATAATTTGGAGCTGTGAATGACATATTTAGACCCTTATCCTCTCTCGGTCTATATTTAACAGCAGTTCACAGCACCTCTGCTCTTCAGGTTTGACAACGTTGACCTTAGCGAGAGTGGGGCTACCAAGCACTCCACGGGGCAGCACAGGGCTGTGCAGGGCACATCTTGTCACCTCCAGGGATTCCTTCAGTAATAGCCTTGGGTTTGCAACAATTTTCCAGCACTATCTCCATTCTGCAAATGGTAGCATTTCCAGGACAGAAAACTTGGGGTTCACAGAGGAGTCTGTGAATACTGGGGAAAAACTGAAATTGAACAACCTTCCTAGAGGTCAGACAGATGCCCCAAAGGACACCATAAGCATGGTCCTCTGAACAACTCAGCCTCCAGCCAGCCTCCTGGAATTGCTCCAGCCCTCTCTGTAGAATCTGAAATTAACTGCCCTCCTGGTGTGCACCAGGTGGGAGTTTACTTTCATTTTAATCTTCCTTTTAAAACTTAGGTGCAGCTTCTCTTCCACTGTCTGCACATTTTGTTCTGAGAACACTGGTTCCTGTAGGATATACGACTGACTAATCTGAATATGCAGATACCGTTATATTTCATGCTCTCAGATATTCACAAGGAGTTGCTGATGTCAAATAATCATCTATAGCTTCTCAGGTAGAGCACACATCTAGATAAAGGTATTAACTGGCTTCCATTGGAAATACAGAGTCTAAGTCATGAATGTGGCATCTACGCTCACCGGAACAAAAGAGGGCCCTGTCAGCAGACAAACATGAATTATTAGGTATTATTATATGCACAGCATGGGCCTGGGTACTGTGGATGCAAGAAGCTACAGGATCGAATTTCCTGTCATTACAGAACATTTTGCACTTATTGCACCCGTGATTCACACAATAATATTGAAAGAAGCAGAAAAGTCATTAGTATCCCCAATTTGCAAGGGAATTGAGATTCAGAGAAGTTATAGCCCTACTAGCAATTAGTAACAGAACTTTCTACCCTTCAAGGGTATTACAGGTAGCCCACTGTCTTATTGGATGTCAAGGCTGTAGGGGGCCCTCAGTCTCTCAGTATTTTCCAATGGCAGCCCCTGTTGGAGCAGAAGCAGAGCTTCCTTCCTGCAATAACTCTCAGAAAGACATATCAGTCCAGAACATCTTCAGGCCTTTTTAGTTACTGAAAGAGTCTCATTCTGGTAAGTGACTCATTCTTATCTATTGTTAAATGTCAGCCTCATAATTAATTCAGAAATTTCCCCCAAGCCCCTGCTCTCACAATAGCAGACTACATTTATAATAACTTGGAGAGGTTATCTCTTCGCTTAGCCAATTTCCTCCTTGTCTCAGTCTATTTTGTACTGCTACAACAAAGTATCTGAGACTGTGTAGTTCGTAAAGAACAGACACTTATTTTCTCAGCTTTGGAGGCTAAGAAGTCCAAGGTCAAGGTTCTGGACTGTAGTGAAGAACGTTATGTGTTCTCCCACAGAGGAGGTGGAAGGGAGAAGGGTAATGAAGGAGAACTCTACGTCTTTCCATGGCAGTAGGGCATAAGAAACCAAATCCACTCCTATAAGCACCTCTATGCTGCTGACATAATCCGTTTGTAAGACAGAGGCCTCACGGTATGAACACTTTCCAATAGGCCTTAACTCCCAACATTATTTCACTGGAGACTTGGTTTCCAACACATCAATTTTGGGAGATATATTCATACCATAATGCCCTTTTATAACAAATCTAGAGCCCATTATTTTGAAATAGAATTGATAACATAATTTATTGCCCATCTGTTTAAAAGTCTACAGAATGTTCCAAATATAACACAAAAGAGTACACATAATAATCTTTTGCAATAAATCACTATTTTCACCCCATATAAATACTCAGATATTGCCACACTGGATTAGGTGTGGTGATCAGGTGCTTGCCCCCTTAGGCAGATGAAACTAACCAAGGGCAACCGCCATAAACACTAACACTGTCGGCAGTGATTTTCTAAAATGGTAAAGAGTTTCTTATTAAATTCTAAGTGAAACAAAGTTGCAATCTTTCTTCAATACACACAATAGTTTATTTCTGCAAAAGTAAGTATAAATTAAAAACATGCAGCATATTCACAGCTTTTATCTAAAAATGAAAGTAAGGCATTGGCTTGGAATGATAGATAGAGCTTTCACCTGTGTAAATTCTCTGCAGGACACCTGAAATTTATATGGAATGAAGGACAATTAATTGCCTGTTCCCACGCACTGCAAGATGTGTTGACTCTCTGGCTTCAGCCCAGTGAATGTCCTCAGCAGCTTCTACGTTATTGTGACAACAACAGAACACTTCATGAATTTTCAGATTTTTCCCCTGCGGAGTGTACCAATTGAGAACTTTGGTTCCAGAGCCTCCCTTCCCTTACACTCCCATGGTGAGAGGCAGAGGAGGGAACACCTCTTGTGGGCAGGATACAGCTCCTTCGTGATGGTCCCTGCCACTGACTAATCTCATTCATTTTATGCTCAGCGTGCTTTGGGCAAAGTGCTCAGCTACCGCAGGTACTCTGGAATCACGTTCCTTCCAGGCACTGGGGGATCTTCTGTGTAATTGTTGTCTTATGGATTGACCCACCCAACTTGTAGCCTCACACAAATTTCACTTCATGTCCTGGGTGGAGCCCTCGCCAATCCACAGCTTCAGTGTCCCCTCTCCACTACAACTTCACTCCTAAGATCATTTAAAATACGTTATCTCTCTAATACCAAGTCCCTCCACACTGTTTCTCCCCAGTGGATTTTCACTTACTCTAGGAGTATACACAGTAGGCTGGGAGCCAACTGGACAGTCAGATATCCTTCTCTCCTTCCTACAATCATTAAAGCACTTCGTGCTGACCTTTACTCCTTTTATCTCAAAGGCTAGGAACTAGTGGGTACTTTGCTCCACAACAGAAAGACCAATATAGGAACCCCCACTGTTTGGTTTCTGTGCCACAATGGAAAGAATTTCAAATGAACATGTAGAAATGTAGGACTCATTTAAAGTTAAGAAACACATGGGTTCCTTGCCAGACTTAAGCCAATGCTTTTTGTTGTTGTTCTTACTTTAACTATAAATGTGTTTTTTATTTCTTAATCATTCTCCTTGATCCATTGATCTAGGAGAGTAATTTTGGACAGCATATTAGGCAAGATGTGGCATAAAAGAACAAGGTTCCATCAAGTGATTTGAAAAGCAGTCTGGCAGGGAATTGTGGTAATTGTTGTGGTTACTGGTAATCATACAGGAGAGTGCTGGTAAGGCACCGCAGTGAAGGTAAAATCATATCTAGGAAATATGACTCAATTTAGTGTTAATTTT
Organism: Dinomys branickii; assembly: GCA_004027595.1. Taxonomy (NCBI): domain Eukaryota; kingdom Metazoa; phylum Chordata; class Mammalia; order Rodentia; family Dinomyidae; genus Dinomys; species Dinomys branickii. The sequence goes on from PVLD010001520.1 coordinate 37,266, forward strand.
CCAGTTGTCAGATATCGCCTAACTTAAGGATTTCTGCTAAATAATATAAGAGGAAAAGTGGAAAAGGGCCAGAAGAGTCCAGGGATTGTAAGGTTAAATATTTCCATGGTGATACTAAGGCCTTAAAGTGAAACAACAGCGTCATCATGTCCTTATGGAAAAGACCAAAGGTCACTTCTCAAGTCCTGCAGAACCTTTCTTACACCATCACCCCTGGCAACACCCTCCTTCAACTTCTGGGCTTGACATCTTTTGACTTTTCTCCGGCTCCTCCTACTTTCTCCTGGACAGAGCTTTTTCTGCCCAGAACAATGTTGAATTCATTCCCCTCTTGTAGGAATCATCTTTACAGTGGCTTGTCATCTTTTAGAGCTGTGAACACTTCCCTAAAATAGGCCAGTTCACTCTTCTAGAAAATGTCAAAATCCACCCAGTGTCTCCGTGCTGCTGCTTAATACCACGTTAAAAGAGTGCACTGTATGGCTGCATCATTGCTATTTCTTGCCCCAAAATGAAAGTCCCATTTGTCCACTGGTGATTCTCTCATGTCTGAGTGTTTGATTAACAGTCGCCCATAAAATACTTGATGAGGAAGCAAATAAATGGATGAACAATTGTCATCCGTGATTATATAGCCAGGAGGTAATGGCAACAAAATTGAAGTCCATTTCACAAAATGTGAGCACATCTCTGATTTATTTCTAACAAAAGGGACTTCCTCTAACAAAAATAAAGTTTCCAAATTTGCCTGGAAACTCATTAAGTTCTTCTATTATTAATATTTATATATAAATGAATATAATGTAATAAAATAAAATTTAAGTATACCTAATTCTAATTAATATTGATGAATTACATTCATTTAAACCAAATGAAGACATTCTACCTTAAAATGAGAGAATAAACATCTAAAAATGTAACGTGCTTGTTGTCTTACAAATAAATTTTATAAGGTCGTTAAGTTAAATGAACACTAGATTTCTCATAGTGATGAATGTACGTTTTCCAGTTTATCAGATTAGGATGTGTCAGAAGGGATGTCAGAAATACACACAAAAGATTAAAGCAATTGATGTTGACCTTTGACCTGCTATCCAACTAATTAGAATGTGTTTAATAACAGCTACATGGGCTGGATATATAGCTCAGTGGCACAAGGGCCTGCCTGGCCTTGTGCAAGGTCCTGAGTTTGATTCCTGGTACAAAAATCCTAGACATGATTGAATGTTCATAGATGATCTTCATGTATATTTAGATTTTTCCTCACTGATTTTGTATAATTCTAAAATGGTAGTAAAATAGTAAAAATAATTATAGTTAGGGGAAGTAAGATGCTCTCTCTGAAGTTCAGACTTCACCAAACGTGGTCTCCATTCAGCTTTCCTACACAGTAGATTTAAAAGTTAGTGGGAGTAAGGGATTTTTTCACCTGTTCCCTTGTTACAACTCAGCTCTACATTGTACAAAGAAGACCAGATATTTTCAGATTGCTATAACAGCAGCTCTCCAGGGGTAGAAGAAGTGGGGGAAGTAAAACCAAGGTGCAAAGAATAAGGGGGTACATTGCCTATAGAGAATCTAAGTACAATAACAAAACCAACTGAAGGTCTGTCTGTTTTTATTATCACCGTTCATCATCGCAGTGATGAAACATTCCCTGGACTCTAAAGCAGATTACCATCCCCACCCCTCTGTGGTATGCAAGTCTTTAAAGGGAATTCTTTTCTTATCATACTAACAGCCTTATAGAAATCATATGTGTTCTGGCTGAAAGCATCCAGAATGACTCCATCAAAATGAAAACAGTGCTTTCAAAAACTATTGGTCCTGGAGGTAATGAAATTCTGCCAAGAAGAGAGCCAAATTGAGGAGAAAGGATTGTCATTTACAGTCATTGCTTGGGTCCTCTTTGAGATAACTTTATTCATCTCTCCTCTGGTCTCTTCACCACTGGTCATGCCCACTTCAGTGTCTCAGACATACCATGAAGAGGAACTTTCATAAACCACATAGCACACACTTCACCAAAAATCTTTAAAGTAATTCTCCTCATACTACATTCTTAGGGATCATGGATGGTATTTATTACAATTTTTAATCACCATGGGTCTGAATGTAGTAATCACTCACTACTTACTGCCTAAATGATTTACAAATCCAGGAAGCAAATCTGCTACTAAATTCCCATTACATGATTGGCCTATAATGAGGAATATTCTGTTAATCTGCATCATTCGTTCACACGTTGGTTATGGATTATGGATTAGGTAAGCACTCTGTGATGTTAAATAACTTTCCATCCAGGTATTACCTTTCCTTGAGGAAGTTCTGTATTCTGAATTTTCTTCTTTTCTTTTGACAAAATAAATAGGAAGAAGATAAAACACAGCAGCCCATGCATGGATCAAAATCTGCTTTAGCCTGTGACACTTCAGGTAGATTTAAAACAAAGTATATTAAACTCTGCAGATAAAAGGCCATAAGTAATGAAATAAAATAAAAAACGAGTGCTTGGCTATCATTTCCATGCATGTTTGCAAATTTTTCAATAAATAAGTGTACAGTTATAGTTAAGAGCAATGAATGTGGACTAGTGTATGTTTGGGTAAGAATGTGTTGTCAGTTGTGCGAATACGTGTTTGTGTCTGTATTGGGTAATTTCAAATAAGGGAGAAAGACAGAGAAGGAAGTGTGGCAGACTCTCGGTGCAGAAGCACCGAGCCACAGTTAGGGCTTGCATATGAGAGAGAGTCCCCTCTGTCCTCACCAGTGCTGGTGCCTCTGCGGCAGGGAATGCACTTATTGTACGGCTTATTTATGTAAAGTTGGGCATCCAGACACATTACTCAGATACTATTCATTAAATAAAACCACAGGGACATTTAGAATTTTTATAGCATCTATACCTTAGAAGGAATGCTGTCACTTTTTGTGGAACTCCTGGGAGCATTTTGTCTGTTTGGGACAATGGACCTGTTTATATAGTATAAAGAGGGCCCTGAAGACCGAGGTGTGTCTCATGTGATGGTGTATCTGTCACTAATCCTAATAAACTCCAGTGGTTTTGAGGTGGCACGGCCAGAAGAGCTTCAGTGCAGCTTAGAAAAACAATCATCATAAAACCCAAATACAAGGCTCATTCTTTAATCTGGTTGGAATCCTGAAAAAAATGATGGGGTTTCAATAGGGAAGCCTTAGAGCATTCACATCCCTGCAGAGCTGGCCAATTAGACCAGGACTTCCTCTCCCAAAACACCCTATTTCATTTTCCTTGTTTTATTGTTGTCACGGTTTTCTTGTGGACAACCTACAATGTGTTAATTTGTTCATTTTGCTTACTGCATGTTGTTTTTCTGAAAGAATATAAGTTCCAAAAGAGCAGAAATTTTACTGATATTTTTTCCTTTTCTTTCTTCAGTATCTGAGATGACAGTGTCTGGCCCAACATAGGTCCTCATAGATATGTGAGGAATGTATACATGAATGAACAAATGAGTTAACATGATGACTATAAGCTGTAATTTATTTTTCTCTGCTTGCCCAACTTTTTGCCTTTAATGAGTTCTACATTGACTGGATCAACATAATCAGAAAGCTCAGGGTTGTTTGATTCTTGAAAAATCATTTTTAAAAATTTAAACTTGACACTCATAAAGTACATACTTAATGAGGAAATAAGAGATTCTCTGACTTGTTTATAAATGGGGCCAAATAAGAGCTTACAATTCCTGAGATAAGTAACAAAGGGTCAGTTTACAGGCTCAAGCCTGAGGCCTGGTCAGATTGCCATCTCTGTGTGCTTCAGTCTCCTGCAGTGTTACAGACAATCTGTCTGTCATCACAAAGCAGGTGGCCAGGCAGGACCGTGCATGTGGATACAGTGACTATCTCAGTTGCTAACCAAAGTCTGCACTCTGCTACAAGGAGGTAATTGGTGTTCAGTTACAATTGGCATTGGACAAGGGCCAAAGAATTTACCTTATAAGCAGTCTTATCTTCTTTCCACGTAGAATAGTCCCCTTCCAGCATATGACATGTGTTTTATTAACTCCAAAACATGCCCTAGATGCTGGGGGTAGAGTGTTCTCAAGAGTGAGGACAAGACAGACATAGGCCCGACTGCTGTGGACGACACCTTCCCGGTCACATCTTCCAATTTGTATATCTTCTTTAGGTTAATTAAGACACCTGCTTCTGCCTCTGAAAGCTGCAGGAAGGTCCTAAAATGTGTGTAAGTTTTTATAAATTCCCACAAAAGGTCTTCATTTTTATACTACATTAGATATCAATATCCAATGGAGCAAAATAGAAAATGTATTGTGCTCGATATAAGGGAGCTTCCCATCAGTCTTTATAATTAATCATCCACTTAGGCTCACCTCACTGTTTTCTGCCCTGAATGAACTTAGAATCTAACAAAAAAGCAAAAAAAAAAAAAAAAAAAAAAATTTCCCATACCCCTCCCTGACCTCCACCCAGGCTTGCATGCGCTTATACCCAGACACAATACCCAGACTGGGCCTCTGAGCAGCGAGAAGAGAATTGCCACGGGTAGGAACTGGGCTTCAGGACGATTTTTAAACAAATGATTTGATACACAGGTGAAGCTAGGACTGAGTAAATCTCTCTGTATTCTCCTACTCAGTCTACAAAATGAAAACAACCGTGACTCCTCCAACCTGGTTTTAGTAGTTTATTACATTAAAAATAAGTCATAGAAGCAAGTACTTTTAACGCCCATACAAATAACTTACTGATTATTTCGATGTACCCAGAAATGTTAAGATACAAAGATAGCTGAACTTTTTGTGTCACATGATAGTATCCAAAAGAAAAAAATGAAGAAGCATAAACTTGAGTCTTTATAGGAAAATGAATGTACCTTGAAACCATAATGTTTAGTGAAATAAATCAGATGCATGGCTCAAATATTTTATGATATCTCTTATATGGGAGCCCCAAATTCTAAATAAACTAAAGACCAAAATAAAGGACAATAAGAAACAGGGAGATAGATCTTTTGCAAAAAAAAAAAGGAGAAGAAGAGATGCAGGGAGAACAAAGGAGGGAAAGATGATGAAAAAATAGAATTAAAATGTGTTCATGTATGTACCAACCCTTCACTATGAATGTAATCATTTTATTAGTACAAGCATGCATTAATAAACAGAAAATAGAACATAGCTTCTGAACTTTCCATGGTTGTGAATACTAAAAATTCCTTAGGGCATTGAATAAGTCTGAATTTTTAGATCCAGGAACATACACTTTCATTATCCAGGCATTTCTAGTTGTAACAGATCCAGCACCATTAGAATCATAGATTAAGACACACGCAAGTTCAGTCCATTTCCCTTTCAGATCCCTTTGTTATGACCATGCTCAAGAGTTACCTTCTAGGCATTCTGTTACCACAAAAATGCTGGCAGTTCTCGGATTCAAATCAGTGGCCAGCAACTGAAGATGTGGTGGGGGAGCGATACATCATAGATGACACCTTGGAAATTTATTGAAAAAGCTGACGTGCAGTCTCTCAGGGACATCGCTTCTGAACTGGGTTGTGTGGAGCACTAGCCCAGGACATAGCACCTCAGGTGGCTCATTTTGAGTTACTATTGGTAGCAAGTTCTTGGATCTGCATTGAGGAAGTGTACGCGCAAACCTAGCAAAGACGTTCATGTCCTGTGAAGTCCTCTGTTAATAACCCTCCTGTGACAAGCAGAATCTGAGTTGTAATAGGATTTAAAATGACTCTTGAAGTTCTGCTCAAAGATTTAGAAGATAATGTGATCTGGTTGATACCTTACACATTAAAAACAAAGAAATATTGTGAACAAATATAACCATGTCTGTGCTTATAAGATCAGAAAACACAAGCAGCTTCTTTCATTAGAGAGATAGAAAGTGCCTCCCCTAAAGCAGAAATGCATATTTTCCTGGATTACTCACTAGATGTAGAATTTTGAATAACAAAATCATAGCATAATTATGATCAATTATGAGATGGCCCAGTTATGGAGAGCCTAGTTGTTTAGGTTTTTAAAATTCATGTAGATCTAACTTTTATAGAATTCCACTATTGCTAATAATAATGTCATTTATTAATTACTGTGGTCAAGAATGAGGCTAAGCAATTTCTTACAACTCCTTGAAGGAAGATTTATGATCAAGATTTTCCAGATAAAAATATTAAGATTATAGAATTTAAAAATCTTCTCCACATCCCCAAAGCAGGAGCAGAACTGTGGCTCTCTAACCTGGGTGGATATTTTGACTTCTAAGTCTGAATTAGACAGTTATTTTTTTCCTAATCCACTAGTTGTTGGTGATTTGGCCATTGAATTACCATTGGTAAATTTGTTGGATATAAATTTGGTATTTTCTTCATATAAAAAGGAATGGTGGCAAAAACAAGAAACCATCAGTATTCTGTACAACCCAACCTTTAAATGTAAGTTGATCAAATGTAGAATTGCAGGTCTCTACTACCCCAACACTGCAACACATTAGCTGAAGACTCAGAGGAAGTGGTGACCCTCTCAGTAATGTAGCACAGAAGACAAAGGTTGTAGCTTCAAATCTACCTGGAAGGCTGTTCTTACTTTGTGGATTTTTATCCACTACAAGGATTCACACTAGAGCTGGTACACTGACAGCATTTAACTGCTCAAAACAAGGCAGAGAAGGAAAAGCTCAACTGGAGAAAGAAGGAAAGAATAGCACTTAGAAGTCAACAAAGAATCCCCATGGCCACCCTTAAAGCAAAGGACCCTGGGTCTAACTGGCAGCACAGAAAAATCTAAAGGACAAAATAAAGGGCCCAGTGGCGAAATGGGGAAATGGCCCCTGCTGTGCTCCACTCCTGGCCTGGCTGGGAGTCCATAACATCTTCCTCTTCTGTAGAAACCAGTGTGTAAATCGGCTTTTCATTGCTGTAATAAAAGAGCTGACATGAGCAATTTAAAGGAGAGATTTATTTGGGCTCATGGGTGTCGGTCCATGGTTTTTTGGCCCTAGCACTATAGGTCTGAATATAGCAGGGCTGAGTATCACGGTCTGCAGTGCATGGTTGGGCAAAGCTGCTTACCTCGACAAGGCTACGAAACAGTCAGAAAAGCAGGGGCTGGGACAACGTATGGTCTCATGACTGGCTCATTTCACCGAAGCCCCACTTCCCAAGGTTCCATCAACTCCCAAAAATATGAAAGGAGACATGCCTGTTGTTCAATCACTCCCAGAAGACCATCAGCAACCAAGTTTTCAACATAATCATTTTCCTGGGTGGGGGCATTTTGGATCCCAACCATAATCATCAGTCTGAGGAGTGTGAGACTGATGCTGTGAACAAACAGGTAGGTGGGCAGTGACAGCTGGCAGAGTAAGAAACTGTGAGTGAGTTTATGTGCGTGTGTGCACGTGGGGAGACATGGCTAACACTAAGTGAACACATTTATGGGAAAAGAGAAGCAGTCATGGTGCCTCTGACCTAGGTAATTCAAAGTAAGAAATGAAAAGAACTGTAACAAAGTACTTATTTTCCCTACAACAACAACAAAAAAAAAAACTATGAGGTGTTTTACTACACTATCAAATATTTTTAAAACCATATTTGGTATTCAAGATCTCACTTCTAATTTTTCTGTAGACTGAATTGGTTTTTTTTTTTTTTTTCCGGTACCGGGGATCGAACTCAGGACCTTGTACTTGCCAGGCAAGCGCTTATGCCACTGAGCTATACCCCCAGCCCCTGTAGACTGAATAAAAGGGCCAAATTTGTATCATCAACAGTTGGTTTGAAAATGAATATGCTAAAGGATCTCCTGAATGTTTACTAGGAAATAGTTCCTCAAATGCTGAGCCATCTCTTGGATATATCTGATATTCCGGTGCAGTCCTTAAATGTCTGTGTTGCTGTTTGGGCAAGGTAGCAATGGAGAGTGGAAACTCTAAATTCCAAGTCCAGAGGATAGACTAGCACTCAATCTATGAGAAAGCCCTTCAGAAATACTTTACAATCGGAATGTAAATCATCACCTTCTCAGGTGCGGTATTTATCTCCAAAACCAGTCTGCAGTGGCCTCACCATTTCCTTACCTAGAGCTGTAGTCCCCAGTCGCCTTATGCTGGTGATGTAGCCTTTGATAATGCTTGCAATAAAAATCCAGTCATGTATGACTATGAAATTTAGGAGGGAGCAAAAGGTTTCATTTGCCCCAGGTGCTGGAGCCATTATAAAGATGCCTATTAAAAACAAAAAGAAAATGAGGGGTTCAGAAATTGAGCCAAATCAAAGTGGGTATCAGATCATCAGGCTACTAGGTTGCTTCTTTTTTGTAACTGCAGATAAAGTGAAGAGCATGAACTGGGTTATTTCTTCCCCTCAACAGTTCAAATTAACCTACCCACTGAGAGTAGGAAAGAGAAGCAAGAAGGGCCGAGGCATAACTTTAACATCTTCTTGGCTACAATGCAATGAAATTTAGGTATCACTGGCACACAGGCATTTAAAGACCAAAGCTGCTGTCACCCTGTGTCACAAACCTGCTTGCACTTTTAAGAACATCTTGTTACTGAGTGGCCTCCAACAGCAGAACAGGCCACACCTCTCCTATCAAATCTATTCCAATGAGAGAGAGCTCACTGCTCACATTTTTACTTAGCTCTTCCCCGGGTCTCCTTTATTACCTGTGTTCTATTTCCTATGCCTGGAGTCCTTACTTGCAGTCTTTCTCTGTGTCATTTAGAAAGCATCCACTTTTCTCTCCAAACCCCTTTCATTGAATCTGAGCCAAATAGCCACTACCTGTCACACTCCCTGGAAGTCAGCTTGCAGCTCAGGACACACTTGGACAGAGAGAGGGTGACCTTCTGCATCTCCCCACATGCCACGAGTCACTGAAGTGTAACAAAAAGTCTGTGTGGAGAGTAGCTCCCAAGAAGATTGGGCTCAGCAAAGAAAATGTTCTTAGGGAGGAGGGATTCCTGCAAATTTGAAAGGCTAGAGGCAGCTTGGAGCTTCTTCTGCCAAGCCGGGTTCATAACCGGGAGATAGATGTGAAAGAGTCCTGTTCATTCAGGGAGCATCAGTATCATTTGTAAATTTGCTAGAAATACAGATCCCTGAACCATCCAGGTCCAGTGACTAAGAACTGCACCCCCAGCTGATTCACACCCACCTCCATGCTGAAGGAGTACTGGCCTAGAGAGGTGGTCCCAACCTTGGTTGTACATGGACCAGGGAACATAAAAAAAAAAAAAAATACATCAAACTACTGATGCATGAGTTTTAGAGTTCATCAGCCTGGGGCGTGGCCTAACCTCTGGTATTTTTAAAAGCTGCCCAGGAGATCCGAGGCACAGCCACTGCAAGGCGGCGGAGGAAGTCACCCTCCCTGTCATCTCTCACTCTTCGTCTTTGCTACAGAGTCCAGTTAGGATTCCTGGAGTCAGAATCTCACTTTTCCTGAGGTCTGGCTGCCAGAACAGCACTGTAAGTACCGGCAAAGAGCTCCACTAAAAGATCTGAACCTCTGCCTTCTGCTTTGCTGCCTCCTCTGCCTCCCTTCCCGTGTAGCAGCTCCTGATATCCCGCACCTTAGCAAGCCACAAGGGCCAATATAAACTGGTGCTGCGAAAATTTGAACTGGGGGCCCCCAAGGGAGCTACCGTATCGGCATCTGTACCAGGCTCTACAGCATCAGCCTGAACTTCCAGGTGTGTCTGACGTGCAGCCAGGTTTGAGAGCCGTGAACTCCACAGTGGGTCCGGCCTTTCATCCTGCCAAGTCATTAAGGATTTGGAAGGATGAATGAGCTGTCAAGAGAGCAAGGGCCCGCTGCAGTGCTCCTTTATTAATTATGGGGAAGTGATGTATTGGCAGCGAAAAAGCTTCTCTTGGAAAGGGCAATGAATGGTTCGTCGATTGCTGCATTAGGTCTTCCCTGACTCAGTCCAGTGTTTAGCTTTTACTCCTGTCTGTAGTTTAAAAGCGGCGTGGCTTTCACACTAAACAGCCTCTTGGTGTTTATTCCCAGGTGAGCTGCAGTCTTTGAGGGAAATACCGAGACTCCCGGCTGGGGAAACCCCCCACTCTCCCAGCCTCATCTGCTTGTTCGGCATCTAGTAGCTGGCGTAGAGGGCTGCACAACTGATATGTAGGAAAAACACAGAGTAAGGATTATTTTTTTTAATCATTGATTCATCCTCCGATCGCTTTACTGAAAGAAAGCTTCCTTTAGCACAGGGGTAGAATGTGGAGGAAGAAAGATATATCTGGAGTAACAAATTCAGAGGTGAGAAACCGGTAGGCGGGTAGGAGTCCGGGCTCTAGCTGTGCACGAGGCGAGAAAGGTTCAAAACAAAAGTTGCAGCGCCCGGTCTGCGCGTGGAAGCCCTGGGCTGGGCGCCCGGGACCACGGCGCTAGCGCGCGCGGCCACAGCGCACTGCGGGGCCCGGAGCCGCGAGGAAATCGGGAAATTTCAGCATTAGAGCCCCGAAAGCTGCGGGGCTCCCTGCCCCGCCCGGACTCGGGGACGCGTCCCCGCACCCCAGGATCGCCCCGGGCCCCCGAGGGTCGCAGCGGCGGGGAGTGGACCGGCAGCGGGCGAGCGCGCGTGAGAGCGAGTCGGTGCGCGGCTGAGGGCGGGGTGCGCGGGGGGAGGAGCGGGGAGGAGGAGGAAGAGGAGGGAGAGGGAGGGGGGAGGGGAGGAGGGAGCGCGCGCCCGCCCGGCCTGGCCCTCCCCGCCCGCCGGCCTCCGCGCCGCTCCCGCCCGCGCGCACCGCTGCCCGCCGCTCCCGCTCCCGCTAGCGCCAGCGCCGCTCGGAGTCCGCCGCCGCCGCCGGCTTTGTGCCTCCCCGAGGCGATGGGAGCGACCTCTTCCTGCTCCCGAGCTATTTAAAAGCAGGGAGCGCGCTTCGTTTCCTCCGAGCGTGCAGGGACCGGGGTAGAATCCGCTCACGCTCCAACGCCAGGTAGGCTCTCGGGATGGGCGAGCAGAGGGGTTCGCCGGAGACCGCGATCTGCTCCCCCCTTGCTGTTCATAGGCTGCGCTTCCTCGGTTTTAGCCAGATAGGCTTTCTGAATTGTGCGTGTGTGTGTGCGTGTGTGTGTGTGCTCGTGCGCGCGAGCCTGCACATTTTCTGGGTGTCCGCGCCCGACGGAGAGTGAGACTGCCTGGCGGGTGCTCCCGGGCGTGAGGGTGTCTACCGTCCGGTGCTGCCGGCAGCGAGAAGAGAGGGCTGCTAGAGAGGGATGCTGCAGCCTGGGCTCGGAGAATTCAGCGTGGAGGGAGCTAAGCCCACCCGAAAGCAGCTCTGCTGGGGATCCAGACGTCCCCACCCAGTGGGCTCTTCTCCGCGGTCATCCTCCTCCCGGTAATCCCTAGGGTCTTCTCTGCCGCCACCCTTCCCAGCTCTCTCTTTGCTGCGGGGCGCTTGGGTGCTCCTTCAGGGAGGATTTCGGAGAGGAGGGAGGTGTGGCCGGGCTGAGAGGTAGACGAGGAAGAAATGTGGTGGGGAGTGGGCTGGGGCCTCATCCTTGGGCACAGGGCCGGGGCGCGCGTTGGAAATTCTGCACACGCAGGTATCTTTCCCCAAGAGATCTCCAGGGAACTTTGCAGCTGCATTAACCGCCTCAGGGGTTGTGCGGGCTCTTGGGGAAGCGGTCTGTTCTGAGACGCAGAGGATATCCTTCTGGGCTGCTCCTTCATGAACAAGAGGCAGGTCTTATAGATGGACAGTGGGCTAATGAAACCAAATCCTTCCAGGCGATGCTTTGAAAAATACACCCTATGTGCATTCTTGATTCTTTAACTCGCCTTCCCCAGCCTGATTCCCTTGCTGTTTGATGAATGACTCGGGCTGCCAATTCGTATTTCCCTCCCCAGTCCAAGTAGCAGTGGTTGGGTTGGGAGCAGGGGTGATCAACTGTAACAGATAATGTTTTTGAATAGAGCGTTGTGCATGTCGTCTGCAGTCACTGGAAAGAAAGTCATGTTTTGCACTCGATACCTCCCCCCCTTTTAAGGCACTCTCTCCCTCTGTGCTAGTCAGCCACTAGTGGTTGTGAATATAACAACACAAACTTTATCCTGCTGGAGGTGTAAAGACTAAAAAGAGAAAAAAGGATATCAGTGGGAGGTGTAGTGGAAGGAGCTTTTTAAAAAATGACAGATGTGAAGACAGTACAGGCTTCCTGATCATGGAGGAGCTAGCTGAGGAGGTGGAAATTTCTGATCAGATCTGGTTCAAGGTGTTGCTTGTGTGAGTGACTTCAGATATGAAGTGTTGAACAGCCACACGTCTGGACCCATGTGAAGGATTCCTAAGAGAAATGGGGGTGGCAGGAGGGAATTCTGAAAGCCCCTCGTGCCCCAGACACACATGTACACATACACTCACATGCTTCCTCTTTTTCACAGCCCTCCTGCAGCAAGCCGGGAGAAGAGAGAGCCGTCTAGATGTTTCATTCATTTCAGATAAGAAAACAAAGCGCAAAGAGGGATGATTGGGTTTAGGTCCCTCTTTCAAATCCTGTGATACTCAGACTTAGCGCTCTGGGTTGGCCAGTCTTGCTTCCCTGGGGGGTGAGCTGGGTGTGAAATCAGGAGGAAGGAGCAAGCTTGCTCCATTTTGGGGGCTTTGTGAGTGAGGCGGTGGGGGAGGACTCGCTCGCGTCCCTGGGAAGCAAGATGTGTTTTCTGAAATGCTTTCCCTTTTACAGTTTCTGCCCATCTGAAGCGCTCCATTTGGATGTCAGGGCTCTTTAAGATTTCTTCCACCCACTATAAAAGGCACCCTGATTATCCACCCTTAAAATGACTGTTGTGTTTTATTAAAAATGGAATGATTAATTCCTAGAACAACAGAAAAAATAAAGTACGTATGTGGGTGCGCAACTGAAGTAAACCATTATCTGCTACTGAGCTGTGCAGGGCTTGCAGAGTTAAGAGTATCCATGACAATCGCACTCGATCTACTCCCTCTTGGAAGCTTAACAAGACAGAGTGAAGAGAATAATGAACTGTAAGAATATCAAGGTGGTGCTTTGTATTTATCCGTCTACCCATCTCTTTACTTTCCCGGACTAGTCATCATTTGGGATTTAGATTAAGAGCTAAGTAACCCTTTGTTGACTGTGAAGGGCAAGGGAAGACAATAGCAGTGCTAGCGGCTATGACTCCAGACATATTTGTGAGGTAAGATGAGGTATGCTGGGGTTAGTACCTGGTGCACTAATCTGTAGGAAATACACTGATTGCTCACTCAAGCTTGCTGTTTTGAAAGACATAAGATATATTCCAAGAGAGCTTCAGCATTTTTAAAGCTATATTTAACATGACTTTATCAGACGAAAATAGACTATTATTTATCTTGCAACATAGACGCATAGTTTCTTTCCCCTTAGTGCTTAATCTGTTTCTAGACAAAATAAATGATGAGGAGACTCTTCAGATCTATCCGGCTCATGTCTCGTTGAGAAACCAAGTTAATAGGAAACAGCAGAAGCACAGCGGAGCATTCCCTGTGAGCATGGACATGATTGTGTAAAACTAAGCGCATTTGGGGGTTTTAACGTTTAGTTTGGGGATGTGTGGTCTGAGCAGCCATTTTTCCAGGGTACCCTCAGGTATAGGAAAATCAGTATTTGGGTAAGAAGCAAGATAGAAGCAAAAAGTTTCAAAGTGAAATAGAAATGAAATGTGGAAAAGCAATGCACAAGGAAGGAGGATGTGAGAGATGCGAGAACACTTCGGTTACTGGTCTTAGATTTTGCGGTGTGTGCGTGAATTGCTTTCAAATAAAAAGTAATTGTTGCCTCGCATTTGCTAAGAATTTAGGCATTACCATGATGCCGTCTCTCTCACCTCCCTCTTCCTGTTATCCTTTTCTTTCTTCTGAAAGATGAATGCCTTTTGCTAAAGCGTTCTCCACCGTCATCCGTACCCCACCTCCGGGTTGACCCTTTGGCATAACCCCTTCCAAAGTCTCCCACCTGACCAAATTCTACTGCTCCCTCTTGTGGCAAAAATTCTCCCTGGCTGTTCCCTGACTCCAGAATTCTGTCTAGCATCCCTTACAGCTTCCTTGACTGTCTAGCACTTCAGCTGTAATTCTCAGTATGGCGGCTAACCAGGCCAATGGGTTGCTGAATCTGCTGTCTCTGCTTTTATCTCTGAACGAAAGAATCTGTGGTCCCTGGAGATGTGCCTGAGGTTTAGTGGAAGTAAATGTCAGGTGTTTTCTGACCCGTTGGGATGGGCTAGATGCTGGGAATTTAAGCCTTCAGCATCGTTTGCCTCTGAGACTTTTATTTGGACTCAGGGAGAGTCCTATGGGGCCTCATTAAGTGCAGTGGGATTATTTTCCACTTCCTTTCTTTTCCAAAAGAGCGATATATTGTCTCTGTCTCTGACTCTGTCTCTTTGATGTCCCAGCTTTTTGTGGACACACACACACACACACACACACACACACACACACACACATCACAAAATGCATTATTATATGTAGTAGGTATTTTGAAGACTTAATCCATGATTAGGTTTTCAGTTGTACATGTGAATCAAACAGTCCACCTTTCCTGGTATGTTTCCATCCAGGGTAGTTCAGAATGCAAAAATGCAGAACTGTCCTCTCTGTCCAGTGTGCGAACTCAACTCGGGAAGGCAGTTTCTCACAGTCACTCACGTCTCACTTTTTTGGTAGATTGTGTTTCCTGGCTCTGTATTAAACCTGACGTGTTGGGGCTGGGGATATAGCTCAGTGGAATAAGCGCTTGCCTAGCAAGCACAGGGTCCTGAGTTCGATCCCCAGTACCGCAAAAAGTAAAATAAAAAAATAAACCTGATGTGTTTTATGCCTACATTTGCAGTTGTCCTTTGATCTTCCTACTTCAGAGTGTAGCAAGAACCAGAGTAGACAAGCATTCAAGGGAGTTGCCTTTCAGCTTTACCTGAAACTTGATAGTTCGTTCCATAAGGAAGGAAATGTGTGGAAGGAAAATGCAGCTGAAGCAAAAACATGTTGTTTTTGTTGTTGCTGTTGTTGTTATTGGCAAAGGCAAGTGCATCATAGGCAACAGTCTATCACCTGGTTTGAAAATGGATAAATGCCAGATTCAAAGCATTTGTCCAGTGTTTTTATAGGATCAAAAATTCCCCTGAACTCCTACTAAAGCCATTCCTTCATGTGAATGAAGAAATTAGAGCTGGCAAGTCACTAATCAAATGCAATGGCGGTACCTGAGGAAGAGCCACCATTGGCATATGTTCAGTTTTGAACTCAGGCTGGTGATTCCATCAACTGATAGAAAGTCCTAGAACACAGGAAGCTGCAAGGAAGTGAAAGAAGTTTAAAACTAGGTTGCTGCCCAACGAGTGCTTTCCCAGGACTGTTCTGGTGAGGAAATGTGAGGAAGCAAAGAGTCTGAGAACTGGGCTCTTGTCGGAGGGCTGGAGAGTAACCACAGAGAGGCAAAGATAAATTTCCACACCCACATTTTGCTCTGAGGCAGCAAAAAAAATTGGGTCCTTTCTTGAAAAGGTAGCCTTTTTCTGTCTTCTGGGAAATGGACAAAATATTTTCCTGAGAGAGTTAATAGTCTTAGAATTTTGAATGAATTCTACAGTATCATTTTTGCAATATTCACACTGGTCACCTAGAAAATGGCAGCATAAAAGCAGTTTAGATGAAAGGTTTCTTGCATGTGCACTAGGTCTGGGAAAAGTATGTGTAAGCATTATAGTCCATCTTAAATTTTTAAATAAGGCAGAGTAAGTTGATCTGCAGATCTCACTGCATGTGGAATATTGTCTTTGTTGAATGTATTGTGCAATGAAGTTAGACAAGGTGGTGATTAAGCAATTTACATCAACCCAACTATGACATTTATTGAGCACTCAGTGTATACAAGGCCCTGTGCAGAAAATGCACACAATGAAGAGAAGTTATTTGACAGCTCTAGTGACACGTGAAGGGCTAATTTAGTTGTTTTGTACATTTTCTCATTTAATGCTTATTAATGCACTGCAAGGAAGCATCATTATCTTAATTTAACAATGTAGATTACGGCCCCATTAAATATTTTGTGCATAGGTTAATGAGCGATGGTCAGTGAGTGATGTTGTACAGGGACTGTGCTCTTTTTACATAAGTGTCCTCTGATGCCCTGATCGAGACCATTTACATGTGACACAGCAGGGCAAAGTGACATACACTGCAACTGAACAAGGTGCTAGAGGAGTTGGAAGCACAAAGAGAACATTGGACCTGGCTTCAGGGAGGACAGGATATTCCAGTTTATTCTCAGAGAATAAAAAGGAGTTAGAAAACCAAGGCTAGTCATTTTTGAAATATGTAAACCATGCCCCAGGTAATTTATGGCAAGAGCAATCCAGGGGAAATGTTAGGGCTATTTCCAGACTCTTGCGATCTGCTCTGTGTAGGACTGTGCCACAGAACTGTGGATCTGGACAAACGGTGGAATAAATCACTGCACACTTGAAACCAACATGTAGGATGAATTTGCAGCTTAACCTTGAAGGAGAGAAGTTGTAATAGTCAGAGTTGAGGCAAGGGGCAGGGTACCTACTGGCCTCTTTCTCCTATTCCTTAAGGGATTATGTTTCCCGTACTGTAATTCTGGGTGCTTTTTGTGTATTTCTTGGTACTGGTGGCCCTGATACATTCTAATTTGAGCCTCTCCAGCTTCCTGTTCCTTCTGGTTCCCCTTAAAGAAGCTCAGGGCCACCTTTTGATTCTCTATTTGCTTCATGTAAAGCACCCCATCCTGACCACAGGTTTGGAGAACTGGACGGCTTACTCTGCACCCAAACCCACACTTCCTCTGTAGACTGTCAGACCACCAGCTGTGAGGCGAATTAGACGGGTTGGGAGAAGTTCCATCTCGCAGAAGTTTCACGTCATTCTTCCCTAAAATCTGTCAAATATTGGGGCATGCGTGCCCCCAAGCAGAGATTTATGAATTGGCATTGGACAAAGTCAGTGCTTTTCCTTTGACTTCTCACTGTTTTTCCCCCTGGACATACAGCTCTTTTTAAGAGCTTTTATGCATCAGTGGTCTTGTAGAACACCATGGCCAGCACTGAAAAGGGCATCAAGCATCATCTAATTTTGTTTTGTTGTTTGCTGTTTTTTTTACAAATAAGCAAAGGCTACCACATAAAGTTAAGAGATTTTGTACGAATGAAACAGGAAATAGTAGAATCAGATCTATGGCTCTGAAGTCATTTCACCCAACTCATATGTACCCCTTTTATTTCTTTGATGATGATCTACAAAGTGAACCTTATCTATTAAATGTAAATAATAATGATAGCAAAAATGGCTTTTTGTGAGAAATCTTAAATGAATTTTGACATGTGAGTTCTCAGTAAGGGTTGACCTGTAAATTGAGAGGTAAAGAGACAGGAGGGAGAGGGAGAGAGAGGAGAGATAGAAAGAGAGGAGAGAGAGATCCTGTTTGTACCTGTGAGCCTTCACATGACTATGCTAATTAGTGTGGGGGGGTGTTCCACAGAGAGGGACAGGGAAAAAAGTACACAGCATGACATATACCAAAGATCACTATGTGTATGCATAATTGTTTTCTTTTTTA
>PVLD010001520.1:54983-198197 GCA_004027595.1 Dinomys branickii
AGCATAAGAATAGTACAATCAAAACTGAGTTACAGACAAGGTGACAGGGAATCAACAATGGTTGTTGCATTACATATTGATAACTTCAAAGTGTATATTCAGGAACATAGATATAGACATGCAAAATTGATCAAACAATTAATCATCAACTATTCCTTACAATAAAGTGACCTAAGTCAGTAGTACAACTATGTTAGATGCATAATTGTTTTCAAAATGATCATAAAGCAAGTGTTTTGGCTTTGTGAACTGTAAGTTCTGTCACATATATGCTTACAAAAAGAATGCACCCACAGGGAGTATATAAATGAATAAATACATAAATAAATGGGTAGATCTGTTTACCATAAACATTATTTATGGACACCGAAACTTGGACATCACCTAGCTTTCACATCATGAACTATTTTTTTGGTTTCAATCTTTTAAAAACACAAAATGTTTTAATTTTATAAGCCTTAACAGAACAAGAAAGGACAATTTGGTTTATTGGCCATGATTTGCCAACTCCTGAAACGCGCTGTGGATCAGGAGATGTAGTAATGTCACATGAGTGAGTTTGGTGCATCGTAACAACTGGTGTTGTGTGAAAAGAGTCGACCTGGAAACTCAGAGACCTTGTTTTAAAACCTCATTCTGTCAGTTCCGTGATGTGTGGCTCTGAAAAGTCTTCAGTTAGCAGGTCTGAGTTTCCTTGTTGGGAAGCAAGGGGGACATAGCTAGTTGATTTTTAAGGGTCTACCTAGCCACGAAAAACAGTTTTAAGTGGAAAATGTGACATTTGAAATGTGTTTTGGAGACATATAAAAGCACAAAAAAGGATACTATGTTAGATGCTTGGGCAATTTTCATTTATTAGCTCAACTGACTACCAAGAAGGTTGATAGGTACTGCGTCATGGATAATCCTAAATCCCAGAATGTAGGGTTAGACTATCATAGGTGCATGCTGTGAGTAGAATGACCAAATTTTGCAGATGAATCCTAGATAAGGGAAGTGACTTGTCTAAACACATGTGACTGATCAGCAGGTCTGAGACCAATGCGCGTTTCTTTCAGCTGCTGGACCAGTGACCATTCTGTCTGCCATAGTGCCCCCAGCAGTGTGGCAGAAAGCAACTAACTGGAGATTGGTACTCTGACCTCCAAGGGAGAAAGTCTCATAGAAATTGCAGAGGCTCCTGCCAATGTTTTCCAAGCATGGTGTGAGAACCCACATATCCAAAGGGGTAGATGTGTGAGTCATCCCATTACACACGAGGCGGAAGGCGAAAGTATCAGCCTCAGGCCTTGCCCTGCAGTAGCCTTATGTCTGGTTTCCTGCTGAGTGTTTTCTGAGTTTTAGCTCGGGTGGTGCTTCTTTAGCAGACCCTGCGCTCATAGTCTACTAGGTCTGGTTCTGCATTATTTACTTTTATAAGATTGTGCTTTGCCTAGATAGCATTCATCAGTTAATAGGTATGATTTTTTTCAATACTGACTTACTGTAACATCTGTCCACTGTCCATTGTCTGTTTCATGGGGCTAGCCCCAATGGCTCGCACATTGCCAGACACATAAAAGGTATTCAGTATCAGTTTATTTTAATTAACTTTAACTGATACATAAAAAAGCATAATTTTACATAGTAATGAATTGACATGTGATGTTTCCATACATGATATATACTGTACAACGCTTACATCAGATTAAACATATCAATCACCAGTCTGTTAAAACATCTATCATTTCTCTATGGTGAAAACTTTTTTATTTTATGAAGAAAGAATAAAATTTCTCAACAAAATAATACTTCATATACTATATATCATTATTCTCAAAGTCTTTATTCAGGGTACAAAATATAGATTTGTTGGATAAGTGAATGAATGAATGCTCTCTCATTAGTCATTAATACTGTTGAAAACATTTATTTAAGCAAAGGCTTAATAGGAAGAAATTATTTTCTCTCATTAATTAAATGATTATATCATTAGCATTTATTTCGCCCCTGAATTTTTATAACTTTTCCAGTGACCCCACTCAGGAATTCTCTTTATGACAGATGAATGCTCATCTATCATAATCTGTGTTTATCACAAAAAGACAATAATGGAGTAGGTTTAGCACAGTTGCCCACAGTAAAACCATAACCCTTAAGCCAGTGTTTGAACAAGTCTTCAAACACAGGTATGCAGGATTGACTTGAAGAGCACGTTTACTAGATGCCCTGTCTAGAGAGACACTGTATATTTCATAAGCTGCTTAGGGATTCCTATGAAGCTTTTGTCTTTTCTTATACATGATCATCACTATATTTATTTCCTTAAATAATAAGATTTGACAGCTTTCTTTCTTAGTTGACTTCCCTTTTTAAAAATTTACTAGTGCTATATGAATTTGCATGAGTTTAGAAATAAGAAACTTAGGGTTTTGTTGGCAACGTTAGAAAATTGTAGCACAGAATATTTATGAAGGGTGACCTTTAAGTAAGCATCTATGCACTTGACTCTTTTCCTGGTTCTTTTTATTCCGTACTTCTGCTCTTCTCAAGAGCATCTTATTCTTTCGAGGACTGAGATTTTAAGCTCTGCAGGCAAACTTGAAAGACTTACAAACTTCAAGTTAATAGAGTTTCAGCTCCTGAAAAGCTTCCTACTTGAAGATGAAGCTTCATGACTCATGGAAAAAAATCTCATGGAAATCACCAGCCTCTGCTCACATAACCAACATTTCCCTTTGGAAAAAAGATTTAAAAGAAAAAATCTTTCATATTTCCTATCACACAACTTGAGATGGAATGCTGTGTTCAACACCTCTAGTACCAAAACGTGCACAGGGAAGCAAGAGGAGTGACCACACTAATCAGATTTACTCTTGAGTTAAAGTATAGAGAGGAAGTGGGCAATGCCCCATAAGCTGCAATTTAAGGAAGACAGTTTTCCTCACCATGCAAGCCTTCCAGTCTGGGGCTCAAGTTTCTGCATGGTTTTTACTTCTACAAAGGCCCTGCATATGAAATCTAGTTGGTTCCCAAAGACTTTCTGCTTACCCTGAGACTTAGTTACATGCCCCTGGGGTATCAGCACACTCTTTACCTGTTTCTTCTGGGAGAAAGTAGAACTAACCCACAGCAAAAGCCTGAAGTATGTGGTCCTTGGACTGTTTGAGTGCACTGGTCTCCCTTTGGTGCCCCTGTGACCTCCCATTAGGGATTTTTCTCCTCTACATTCCAGTATTTCACGTTCCAAACCCACACTTACTAAAGGGCTTCATGTTTTGTTCTTGCTTAGAATCTCAATCTGTTAGAGGCAAAGTCCATCTGATGTATTATTTCACATCACTGTCTTGTTGCTATGAGAAAAAACACTGTCTCTCATATTCAGGCATTAGTTTTCTTCCAGTACATATTCACTTTTCTCTCCAAGTAAGGGCTAACGGAGTTTGCACCTGCTTTTGGGCAGTTTTCCCTCTCTAATCAAGTCTTTCCTTTCTACCATTCTACCCTTTCCATCAGTGCTTCTCAAAGAGTGGTGCCAAGCCCACTACTAAAGTTTGGGGTTAAAACACAAGTTTTGGAGTTCTTCTTTAGACATGTTCTATATCTCATAATAAGGCCCAGTTATCTAATTTTAATATTTCCCAGGTGGTTCTTAGGTCAGTTGTGAATGGAGAAGCTTTGTTTTCTGCCCTTGTTCACATCATGTCTTCCTTCTCACTCTTTCCAGCTTAGGTTGTTCTCCTGATGTCCTGCTTTCTGCAATTTTCCTTAATCTTCTAATACTAATGAACACTAATGATAACTTTCACTGGGATTCTAGAAATTCATTAAGTGCAGGAACCTTATGTCAGTTGTCTTTTTTATTCTCACACTTTGCACATGGAGGCTGTTAGTAGATCCATAAATTCAAGAAGAATTCACTACCTCCAGAGCCAGAAACACACACACACACACACACACACACACACACACACACACACGCACAACATACTGTATATACAAATTTCTTCACATTAAAGGTCAAAATGCTAGTGTGGAAAACATTATTAAATAAGTCTTTTGGGGGGTCACCTAGATATAAGAGCATGCATATGACCTCATTCTTTTTAAATGTGTAAGGTCAAACATAAAGAAAAGCTTCTTTATCTCTTCAGGATCGAGGATCGATGGTGAATTAATTATTATCTAAAATAGCTACCAGGGTCCATCAGGAGTCTCCTAGAAGAATCACAAAGTACAGAGGAGCTGCTCCCTGTCTCCAGCAGTCAATTATACTTGAAATATCTTGATTGTGGGACAATACATTGAATGAGCCAAAGTTTTTTAAACCCTTGTTGTAGTAAGTGAAAACGCCCAGTATAGGTACATTCATCAGGAAATGAGGTAGTTCATTTGAATGTTCAGCGCACTTAAGATGCCAGGAAAGTCTCTCTTCTTCTCTATTGATGCAAGAAATCTGTCTCCCAGGAAGGGAACTCTGTGGTAATGTCCCACTCACATGTGACCTGCTCAAAAGATACAATCTGCCCAGTTTATAACACAACATTTAGTATAGGTACGTGCCTAAGAAAAGCTTGGCACAACAAAAGAACGTGTTGTTCTTGGCATTTTAAAAAGTTTCTGACTAGTTTTAAACTTAAGAAAAAAATGCTCACTTCAAGACAGTATATTTCTCAGCTACATTGGGATTCTTGGAAAAAACATATTAGTTCATTAGTAGTCGTGTATTAACTTACTTGTTTTGACAAAATTCTACACCCCCCAGCTCCTACCTTTCATCAGTTCCTTTCTTTGATTTGAGTTTTGCTTTTGTACTATATGATTGTTTTCTGTATTTTCCTTTCTCCTGAGCAGATGGAAAAAAACATGAGTTTGTTCCATGACTTTGGAATAATTTCAGACCTCAGACTTCAGACGGTGATCCCTCGAGTGGATCATCTGTCCCCTGCTACATGATGGATATGAGTGCTTTCAAAATGTGAACTTAGGGAGTGGGAAAGAGTGAGAAACGTGCACTGCCCTTAAAGTGGACTTGCAACCCCTGCATATTTATGCAGAGGTTCTTCTGTGCTAAGTGCATCAATACAGAGCTCTTTGTCCCCAGCAACAGTGTTTGTTGACCTGTGGCATGGAAACAAACTAACAAAAATTATTACAGTCTAATGTGAAAGACCTGGATTAAAAACCTGGTTCTGTGGTTTGTCTGTATAATTTTGGTCAACTTACTTTTATGAAATATTTATGTACCTAATTTGTAAAATGAGAACAATAATACACACCTCCTTGCAGTATTGTCAGAAAGGTCAAGGACAGTGAATGCACAGCGTCTGACAGAGCACCGGGGATGAAGCAGTCCAGTCACTGATTTCAGTCATTATTGACATCAGTCATTACCGGCACCACTGTCACTGAGTAGGACCCTAAAACCCCTGCTTCATGGCTTTATGGCCCTGTTGGCATGATAGTTCTGAGGACAATCCTGCTTGATTTCACGTGAAGCCTGAGGTTACCAGCACACCTTCTCCCTGAGTTACTTTTCAGTTACTTTCTACTGCAACACGTTCCTTCCTTTCCAGGTTTCTTTCTTCCTACATTTTCTTGTTAGCATGCAGAGGTCATATACTTAAATTTAAGTACTTGTTGTGTTTTTCCTTGTTATAGGGCCACTACCACGGAGATGTTTTTGGTGTTTGACAAGATATCTTCCAGTTATATTGAAAAAATAGTAGGTATGCTTCCTGGAGGATGGCCACAGTTTTGAGACCTTCTGAACAAAGCAGAAACAATCTTCAAGTCAGGGCTATGGTAGGAAGACCCACACCTACACACTGGGGTGATATCTGGGCTTCAGATCAGCTTTTCCAACCTGAGATTCTTTTCATGAGGCTGAATTATACATTTTCCCTCCTTCACCTAACAGTGATATCATTGGTTCTTTAATATGATGCTGACCTGTGCTCATCTTAGAGCACACGCACTTCACAATAAAGAGTGTTTTTGAATGTAGTTGCCTCGGTCCAACTCCCAGATTCTGATTCAGCATGAGAGATTTGGTGAATCAGTACATGACCCTCAGACAATTATTTTATTCATTCAAAAAGCATATGTTCTGCATCTTGTGTGTGCCATAATCTTTAGGAACTGAAAACACCACTGTGCAAAAAAGATCCTTGCAGAGCTTGTATCTCTTGGAGAAAGACAATGGAAGCATTGAATGCATTAGAGAGCGTGAAAAGGTAGGAAGTGCTACATAGAAAAACAAAGTAGCGTGAAGGACTAGCAGGACATCAAGTGACTTCCCAACAACTTCTTCATTCTCATGAATCCTAAATCCATCTTCCTTTGTTGACTGACCCTTACTAGTTGCTCCTTTTCCTGAAAAAATTAAAGTGGTTATTTTCTGACATGGGATGGATCCCGGGCTACAGTTTTGTAAGTTTAGACAGACAGCTTTGAGCACCTCACATGACCTCTTATAATTTGTCCCCTGTAGATCTGTCCCAATTTATCATTCAAGAGAAAGGAAACTGTTTCTTTGGCCAACAAACAAATAAAAAAAAAAAAGGTTCTAAGAAGGGTTTAACACAGTCACCAGGAAAACTGAGTTCCTTCCTGAAGTCTGGCCTTTGTCTGACAGTCTAAGTTTGGGATCCAGGACAGTAATTTGCATGTCAGATGAGATGGTTTCTGGTACCGTCTCTTTATCTAGAAGCATTTGGAAGTGCTTGCCTCAGTAGTAGATCAAGATTCCTACTTGCCATAGTGTTGCCTTAGGAAATAGATTAACTGTTTAAAATGGAGGCTTTAAGTCAGCAAGAATTATACAGAGGGGAATCCCAAGTCCTCACGGAGGCACGTCATAAAGTACCTTGGAATAACCCCAACTGTCTCTCAACAGCAGGTGATCAGGCCATTCACTGTGCTGGGCAGGAGGCAGTGCCAGCATGTCCCTCCTTGAGACAGATGCTCCTTGAGAGTCAACACTGGCTAACGCGTCCACCGGGGGACAGGCTGTTTGCTACCTTCCCACTCCGTAGACTTCTTTGCTGAGGGGGCCCTTCCTCCTCAGTTACCAAGGCAGGCCTTTACAAACATCCGTCTTGCACATACATGTTTCTTTTCTTTTTAAAATTTTTATTGGTGCATTTTTGCAACACAAAATGATCACATTCTGTGTGGGTAGTTGGCACGCATATATGACACATCTTAATTATTTTACCCCCTCCGCCTCTTTATCCTCTTCTTGCTGAGAAAAGATTTATCTCCCTAGTTCCTATTATGGATCTTTCATTTTGCTCTTAATTTATTTATATGGTGGGTTTCTCACGTAAGAGAAACCATGTGATATTAAGCCTTTGTGTCTGATTTATTTCACTTAATGTTCTATTTTCCTACACATGACTGGAATTGATTCTTCTTTATGGCAGAGTTGTATTCCTTGTGTCCCCATCCTTTCACCTCAGCAGATTGTAGCAGCTGGATTCCTGGCAG
The DNA here is from genome assembly GCA_004027595.1 of Dinomys branickii. Lineage (NCBI taxonomy): Eukaryota > Metazoa > Chordata > Mammalia > Rodentia > Dinomyidae > Dinomys > Dinomys branickii. Next base: position 62,454 of record PVLD010001520.1, read on the forward strand.
CTGGATGTCTTTTTTCCACTTTTTGTTGGCATGACTCAGGTTTTTAATCTGTGGCTAATACGGTTGTGTTGTTTTAAACTAAATAGTGAGCAGAAGATAATTCAGGTGTCCTTGGTACTTACTGTGTTGAAGACTCATTTGGACGATGTGGCTATTCCTGAGTGGATCTTTCTAGGTGGTCACTGGCCATAGACATGGCTTGATCTGAATCTACATAAAAATCATCCTACTCCTTCTTCCAGAATTCAGGAGATCAAGGCAGAATGGAAGGCCTGACTGTAAACTAAAGTATCTATGTCCTCTCTCTTTATCTTCCTGCTTAATTTTCATGTAAATATATATCTGAGAGAGTTTGGGAAAGGTTAAGTAGAACTTCTTGAATTTGATGATGGGAGAAAGATCCTGAGGAAAAGGAAACAAAGGAGAAAAACAAGGAACTCAGGTTAGATAACACACATCCCACATCATCACAAGCCTTTGGATTTGGTATTAATTTTAATAACGGAAGCAGAAAATGAATTCCGGAGTGTTCTTTCCAGTTGCTTCACTGCCAATAAGTTACATCAGTGTTTGTGTCCACTGATTTCACAAATTATAATGCTGTCACTTTCTGAAAATAATTATGATATTTTTAGGTAACCTTAGAAGCCCCTTTCTTTTTTTTTCTCTGAGAATAATATTAGAGTTTTACTGATCAGTCTGGTCAATATGTTGACTAAAACATACTGTGACCTATGGCCTAGAGCAGGGATGGCGGACAGGACATTTTCTTGGCTGACCTAAGAGATCGCTGTGACAGTGCACACAGGAAGAGGTTGCTGGGCCATTGCTAAAGGCCAAGGAGCGTAGGGCAGCTATCTCCAGGCACGTTAGCCCTCCTGCTACCCAAGTCATTGATACTTGAGTCTCTAATCCATAAGATAAAAGCCAGGCTGTTGGAAACCTTCCAAGAGACTGTTGCTAACTAGGCCCTCCTAACCCGGCATTTAAGGGCTAATTCAAGCCAAAGTCCAATAATGCTCAAAGATTGTTTTGTATACTAATCAGGAGTGATACAATGGAACAGTTAATTACATCAGTCTTGGAAACAGACCAGAATTTTAAACCTTAATTCAGGAGTTATTATCTATGTCTCTCAACAAACCTTTAGCCTATCTAAGCCTCAGTTATCCCACTAAGAATGAGCTAAGAGAACCTACTACATAGTTTTATTGCTGGATACTGTGCAATGCACAACTCCAGAGGGTGCTGTTTACAAAGTCTATAATCAAAATGACAACACCAGGAAATGCTGGTGATTATAAGTATTAGACGTAACTGATGCATGCAAAGAACTCAGCATGAAAGTAGGAGCACTTTTAAGGACTAAAAAATAATATTAGTTTCTTGGGAAATGGACTATGATTGGCTGTTGGGCTATTCTTGGAAACTTGATTCTAAGGGTGAAAGAGCAAAATAGTTTTTGCACATGGAAAACACTGTCTGCAAAACCTAGACATGAGAAAGTGTTGCCTTATTAAGGGGAGTGGAAGGAATTTCTGTATACTGTAGTTCAGAGGTCAGATCATAAAAGGTTTCAAACAGAGTATTGAGGAGTTTGAACTTTGACCATGGGGAAATACATAGTAGGCAACCAAGGATGGGTTTTAAGAGATGTAGGAGAATCAGACATACTCCGCTCTTTAGGAAATTCATTTTGTATGAAATGTGAAAAGCGGAGTGAGGAGTTTGGCAGTAACTTGAAGGGAGTGGTTAATTATATCAGTCTTGGAGACAGACACAGGTTTGAATCTTTCTTTAGTGTTCACTATCTCTGGTAAGTACCATTGTTCATTAAATATATTTAATCTTTCTGATCCATATATGTACCCAAGACATTTTAAATTGCAGAAATTCCAAAAGAATCACTGGAAATATTCTGCTTTTTAGATCTTAGCTTTCTTCTGTATCATTTTGTATGCCTGTCAGGCATTGGGACCACTTTTAAATAAGATTTTATCACAGCAGGAGAGAGCTGGTCCCCCTATTCGTACCCTCCCCCCTACAGTATATTCTTCATTGGATCAGCAGTGTCCCTTCTAAAAAGAAAACCAGGTATCACATGCAGATCAGAACCTCTCACAGCCCCCTATCTCCCTCTCCATGAAATTCAATACCAAAACAAAACAGAAGAACAAGTGGGGGAACTAGGGATATAGCTCAGTGGCACGGCACCTGCCTGGCAAGCAGGAGTTCCTGACTTCGATTTGCAGTTCAAAAAAAAAAAAAAAGAAAGTCAATACCATGCTGTGGTCTCAGTGCTCTTCTGACCTGTTCCCATTGTGCCCCATTCCTGGTTCTGTCCTCCCGAATTTCCTTCTTGTCACTTTGGTTTCTCTGTGGTTCTGGACTATGCCAGGCATGTTGCCATTGGAATCTTTGCACTAGCTTGAAATTGCTTTTTCCTGCAGATATCCACCCGGCCTGATTTTGGCCTTTCCTTAGGACTCGGTTACTTTATCATAGAGGCTTTCTTTAATCATCTAATATAAAATCATGCTTGCCTGTGTGCAGTGTGTACGCGCACTCTCTCACTCACACACACATGCACACACATATACACACACACACACACACACGAGTCCCTGTCCTTGTCAGATCCAGTCTATTCTGTCCTCATGACAGCACTGTTCAGTAGCTGACATTTGTGTTTAATGTTTTGTTTTCCCGTGACTAGGCTGTACACTCAGGGCAAGCAGAGACTTTCTTCTATCCACTGGTGAATTCTCAGGACTGGAAGAGAGCCTAGCAAGTCATTCTGAAATTCACATTAAGCACCCATAAATATTTGTGGCATACATGGGTGCAGAAGGGAGCTAAAAGTAGATCTACTCTTCTTGAAGGTTTGTTGGATGTAACCTGAGTTTAAGCAGGGATCCTCAAAGCCCCCCAAACTCGGCAACAGCCTTAATAAGTAGGCGGTTTGACCGTGAACTTTTATATGCTTTGGAAGTGCGTTTCTTCTATTTGTCAGTCTTTTACTTAGATTGGATGTCTGCCACCACAACCTTCTTATGGTCTGCTTTATTATAGGGAAAATGTCAAGGGAGCTTCCCTCTGATTAGTGATAGACTACAAGGCTGGCGGCTGTGGTAGGATTTCCAAGGGTCCATCAGAATGTGCCTGGCAGGGGTATCCTCCCAGACATCATACAGTTGGTACTGTAAGCCAGCAGCAGCAAATGCAGGCCAGAGAACATAAGTTCAAATGAGTGACTTTCAGCCAGCTTTTCTGTTAATGCGTTCCAGGGCAGGAGGCTGTGTTCTGAATCAGGACCCCTTTTCAACCCCTGGAGATAGATATGACAGTGGGTCTCTCATTGAAGCCTTCCAGATGAGAGTTAAAGATCTTGCTCTACTTCTCTGTCCATGCCTCAGTCCGAACCACCATGCTCCCAGCTCAGGAGGCAGAATTCATGTGAGGTCTGAGCTGAGTTTTGTGTGAGGTGGGCATGAATTTAGGGGTGCAGTGATTCTGTTCCCTACTTTGCTTACCAGTCTTTAGCTCTGCGACCCTGCTGCTGCATGCCTAACTGCCTACAGCCCTTCAATATATATGTACTTTGTGGTCACTGTTGTTATGCCACAGGAGCTAATTTAGATAGAATCATTGCTTCTGCATTTTTTGGTCACTTGACCATACTGTAGAAGTAATAAGTGTTTCGGATTGGCTATGGAAAGCATGACATTAACAGCAAGAAGGGACATTTATGACTGGTAATAATGATTGCACATAACTCAGCTGAGGCCTGATAATCTCTTGTTCCTATTGCAGAAAGCCTGCAGATTCTAAAGCGGACTACATACGTAGACATGAAAAGCTATGCTTGAAGAACTAGATGCCCCAGTCTGATACATCAGGAAACCTGGGCTTGGTTAAAAATGAAGAAATGTGCTCTCATCAAATTATGCTTTTAAAACCTGCTTGATGTGTGGAAATACTGCATTACAGTGGAATATTTTTCCCTCTCAAAACCTGAGACTATTGAGTTCTGATTGCAGGCAAGCTTGAAGAGTTTGCTATATGTTCAAATAAATTTAGATCAGTGATTTCATGAGCTACAATGCAGTGTGTACTCCAGAATTTAAGATAATCACCACACTGTGTTGATAGGGTTTTACTTTTTTCAGAGTTTGGGTTTTAAAGAAGGAATCCTACGAATAAAGGGATTTTGTCAATGAAATAGTTTCCTGAAGATAACGCAGTAACCAAAATTTAAAAGAAAACCTGCATCGGCAATGAGGAAAAAATTATTTAATGCTTCAAAAGTTTTACTGTTCTTTCATGCTAGCGATTAGCATGCACAAATGTATGCTCAATAAGGCCAGGTTATAACTGGGCTTTTCATTTCCTGGAATTCAGCTGTAGATTTGCTCCATCAATGAGGCTACATGGAGAAAATCCACAAACAGTGACACTGGACTATAGCTTTTACAAAGGAGTGCTTCATCACTGATTAATTCTTAGAAAAATGATTCACCAGAGGTTCTTGGGATGGTCAGACATACACAATTTTTGATAATAGTGACAAAAATTAGCAGTGAGTCATGCTTTGGATTTGGCTCTAATTATGTGATTTTTTTCTGTCCCCTCCCCCACCCTGTGTTTACCAGCAGGTTGGGACACTTGAAGTCTCACTGAGCAACATGCTGCGATTAAGTCTGTCACCCACATTTTCACTGGGATTTCATCTGTTAGCAATGATAGCTCTCCTTGTCTCCCACGTGGACCATATAACTGCTGAGACAGAAATGGTGGAAGAAGGAAATGAAACTGGTGAATGTACTGGCTCATATTACTGTAAGAAAGGGGTGATTTTGCCCATTTGGGAGCCTCAGGACCCTTCTTTTGGAGACAAAATTGCTAGGGCAACTGTGTACTTTGTGGCCATGGTCTACATGTTTCTTGGCGTCTCTATCATCGCTGACAGGTTCATGTCCTCCATAGAAGTCATCACATCTCAAGAAAAAGAAATAACCATAAAGAAACCCAATGGAGAAACCACCAAGACAACTGTGAGGATCTGGAATGAGACTGTGTCTAACCTCACCTTGATGGCCCTGGGATCTTCTGCTCCTGAGATTCTCCTCTCAGTAATTGAAGTGTGTGGCCATAACTTCACTGCAGGAGACCTTGGTCCCAGCACCATTGTGGGAAGTGCCGCCTTCAACATGTTCATCATCATCGCCCTTTGCGTTTATGTGGTCCCTGACGGAGAGACAAGGAAGATTAAGCATTTGCGTGTGTTCTTTGTGACGGCAGCGTGGAGTATCTTTGCCTATACCTGGCTTTACATTATTCTGTCTGTCATTTCTCCTGGTGTTGTGGAGGTCTGGGAAGGTCTGCTTACTTTCTTTTTCTTCCCCATCTGTGTTGTGTTCGCATGGGTAGCAGACAGGAGGCTTCTGTTTTACAAGTATGTCTACAAGCGGTATCGGGCTGGCAAGCAGAGGGGCATGATTATAGAGCATGAAGGGGACAGGCCATCTTCCAAGACCGAAATTGAAATGGACGGGAAAGTAGTGAACTCTCACGTTGACAATTTCTTAGATGGCGCTCTCGTCCTGGAGGTTGATGAAAGGGACCAGGATGATGAAGAGGCGAGGAGAGAAATGGCCAGGATCCTGAAAGAGCTTAAGCAGAAGCACCCAGACAAGGAAATAGAGCAATTAATAGAATTAGCTAACTACCAAGTCTTAAGCCAGCAGCAAAAGAGTCGAGCATTTTACCGAATTCAAGCAACTCGCCTCATGACTGGTGCTGGCAACATTTTAAAGAGGCACGCAGCTGACCAAGCGAGGAAAGCTGTCAGTATGCACGAGGTCAACACAGAAGTGACCGAAAATGACCCTGTGAGTAAGATCTTCTTTGAACAAGGGACATATCAGTGTCTGGAAAACTGCGGTACAGTGGCTCTGACCATTATCCGCAGAGGCGGCGATTTGACCAACACTGTGTTTGTTGACTTCAGAACAGAGGATGGCACTGCCAATGCTGGGTCTGACTATGAGTTTACTGAAGGAACTGTGGTCTTTAAACCCGGTGAGACACAAAAGGAAATCAGAGTTGGCATCATTGATGATGATATCTTTGAGGAGGATGAAAACTTCCTTGTGCATCTGAGTAATGTCAAAGTGTCTTCTGAGGCTGCAGAAGACGGTATCCTGGAAGCCAACCATGTTTCTGCCCTTGCTTGCCTTGGATCACCATCGACTGCCACTGTTACTATCTTTGATGATGACCACGCAGGCATCTTTACTTTCGAGGAACCTGTGACCCACGTGAGTGAGAGCATTGGCATCATGGAGGTGAAAGTATTGCGAACATCTGGAGCTCGAGGAAATGTTATCGTTCCCTATAAAACCATCGAAGGGACCGCCAGAGGTGGAGGGGAGGACTTTGAGGACACTTGTGGAGAGCTCGAATTCCAGAATGATGAAATTCTGTAAGTTTTACATATATTTAAATATATGTGTGTACATGGGGGGGTTGAGTGTTTTTATGAATGTGAGATTGTGTGCATCATTTTTTAATCTATGTAGAATAAAAGGTATTGACCAGTTGCTATGTAAGACTACTTTCAAAATACAAGTCTTATCCTGGGTGCCACTAGTCAGTATGGACTCCATAGAGAGATTTTAGCTGGTACTGAGATGCTATTTCTCCTGTTGTCTTTAGACATTTTAAGCACATTTATAGACCACAGTAAAATGCAACAGTTGAATAGATCTTCTAAGACTGGTTGAAAATTTTATATTCCATTTTGATTCATACATAGTGTATATATACAAAATAGGACTGTTTAGCACATCACAGTTGTTTCCCAAGAGGAAAAAAACCTGTGAAAAGAATGCTGTGGAAGATAAGGCTGACTGAAAATATTTCTGTGACTTTTACCTGATGTTGCGTTTTTGTGGTAATTGAAAGCAATGTTTCTGTTTGTAGGCTAATGCTTGATTGTGACTTAATACAGCCTTTATTTCATTTCAATCTGGTTTTACTTTCCTATGTAGTGAAGATAAAGGGAAGAAAATTCTGTTCAAGCATCCTTGTTGATAAAGAGCAAGTCATAGAGCAAGCAGAGGAAAACAATACATTTTTTCTTGTTGGCATTTACAGAGTGTTATGAAGTGATTAGTCCACTGAGAGCTGCTGTTGACAAATGTCCCTCCATTCTTTTCTAGAAGCATACTGTGAGCTCACCTCCCCAGAATAAACCAGGAAATTTGACTCAATGAGTAGTGTCCAAACAGGAAGGAAGGGAAGGAAGAAAGGAAGGAAGGAAAGAAATGGGAGGGGGTGGAGGAAGGAAGGAAGGAAGGAAGACAGCACAGTATTTGAAGTGCAGCAAAGGGTATTATGGGGAATGACTATGTTTGTGGATGTACATAAGAAACATATTAAGCTCAACTAGTTTTAAAATAGGTTAATTTTTGTACTCGTGGAATTTATTATGATCTAAGAGTAAGTACATGATCTCTAGTGGTTTGTGATATGTTCTAATGGCAGGAATGTGCTTGCCAAGTATGATATTTCTCCAAGAATAACAAATCCTAAAGATGTCAGGGGGTATGGGCAAAATGAACAAGGTTTCTTGAAAAAGTCTTCCAGGGTCCTTACACTTTGATGTTGTTTTAAAGAGCTGAGTAGTTACTGAATACAGTATCACCATGAAATTTGCCAAAGCAGAGATTATAGTATCCATTTTTGGATATATTTATGTGGGGCTCATGTTTTGATTGATATGTATTTTATGTTGGTTTTTACATTGTTCTACTAATTTCAGATGTGGTTTGTTGTGATACTTTACTGAACGAGAGGACATAGCAGCAAGAATTTTTCCATAGGTCTTGCCTTGAATGTGACCTTGTCCAAATTAGTACACATAACCTTTATTTCTTAACTAGGAATTCTTTTCCATTATGTTTTTAATAATTTCCATTATTAGACCTTCCTATAATAGGTAGAATTCATAATCCATATGAAAATATAACGACCTTGAACTCATTACACTTAATGAGTAGCCCTTAAATATAACTAGCTGATGTTTATTTTGCTTATTTGTTTGATTTAGGATTCTTGTCTTCTGAGAATTTTACCTCGCTTTCTCTTAATAATAATTGCTCTGTACTTGTTTGAGAGTCAGGATTTCTCTGTCTGCTATGCTGTCCAAGGGTTTTGACCAAACATGAATAAATAACCTTCTTTTGGGTTATTAATGTAGAAGGATAGAAAGATTAGAGAAAAGAAGACTGACAGTGATTTGATATAGTAATTATTTCATAAAGCTGCATTTAAACCATTCACTGTTAAGCAATTCAATTGATTTTGTTCTTGTTAAAAAAGGAATATTGCCAAGCACTGTTTTTAAAACTTTAGAATTTCTTTGAAATTTGTAAAAATTGGAAGAAATTGTGAAACTTGATAGCAATGAGTGTCATCTTGGCAAATACGTTCGTAATGATATTTCAGATCAATTGCTGGTTCCTCATTCTATAAAACTCTTACGGATTTTTTCACTAGAATGAAATGTGACATTTTAGAACGGGCTACACATTTTATTTACAAATGGAATGAGATTATTGCTGTACAATTCTCTCCTTTCTTGCATTTCAATTTTAAAGAGTGTTAATATGGATTGTGTAGAGTTTTACTACTGACAAGGTCTTTGAATGATGACCAGGTCTACTGATTAAATTTCTTTATGGGACCATGACTTAGCCTTAAGATAACCACCAATGATTCAAGGACAAAGTTTCTAGAAAATGTGTTGCTGTAGATATGGAGTTGGGCTGACTTCTTAGCAGTTAAGAAAGCAGTACTTTTTAAAATGGATCATTCTGCCTCTAATGGTTGTTTCCAATGCCAGGTCTACAGTCAGATCCAAGTAAAAAGTCTGTCATTGTACGGTAGAATTGGATGTCCACACTCAGCTCAGATTTAAGAATGACTATAGAACCAACAATACACAGATGGGGCTATTAGCATAACTGAACTTATTGGGTACTTTGAAAGGTCTTTTTTTGGGGAGATTTGTTTAATGCTGTATTCAAGGTCAGAGTTTATGATTCTTTTCAAGGCACAAAAAGTAGATTTGTGGAAAATCTTGTATTTAAATATTATGTAATTTTAAGAGTCCATTAGCTATGGTATAAAATAGGGTCCAGTCTGTAAGCAATGGAGACTGAAGAGTATGGCTTCATTGACTCTTTGATTTCAAGGGCAAGAGAGTTCTCATTCTTTTGGTTGCTTTTCATCCCCACTTTTGCAACAAAAATACTTCAAAGCCACAGCCTGATGATAATGATAATAATAAAGTTTTAAATCACATGGAACCACACTCAATCTTTATAAATGTAGGATGAAACAGAACGTCTAGATTATGTCATTATCTCAACATTGATTAGCTCTTACCAGAAATGCATCATCAGTTTAATTTATAGGTAAAGATGTTACAGATTTCTAATATTTTATTATTTTCAGTGTTAGAAGTCATTTGAATTTATACCGTAAGAATGTATACACCTGTTTATTCATGATGTTACGTAAATGAGTTGACTTACTTCAATATGACCTTCCCTAAAATCAAAATCTCTAATTGATTAGAAATGATAATAAATTATGTGATACTTGTAATCTGTAATGTAACGTATTCTCAGAAAAACGTTTTAAAATTACAGTGTAAAATCCTGTTAGTTATATTTAAGCTAGATGTGCTTTGTGTGAACTCAATCACTGACAAATTCTAAAGCCACATCAACTGATTTAAACTTTTCAACAGAGATTTCTAACATTAAGAACTAATAAAAATATAAATGAAAACTACGTTAATTTGGTTGTGGTTTGGTAGGTGGTGATATTCACCAATTGAAGTTAATGATTGTACTTGAAAGATGCTAGTTTAGCAATAATAATTATTACAAAATATTGTTTGGCCTTCCAAAGTCTACAATTAACTGTTGCGGAAAATATTCAATTTAATTAATTAATATAGATACCAATCAAATTTAATTACCTAATTATAAGCCAATAGTTATATAATTTGGAAAGATAATTTAAAAACTTATGGACATTTATCATCTTATTTTTAAAATGCAGCTTTGGGAAAATATGTAAGTTGGAAAATTTACAAGCATAGCACATTTAAGGCAAATCAGTTTACTAGGCCTTCTTTGCCATAGCATAATATTTAAGCAATAAGTCTGCCTAATATTACTTGTAACAACTATTACATTTTTATGGACTGGCTATAACTTCATTAACTCTAGGAAATATGATATGCAAACATCTCAGCAAATCTCAAGGCATTCTGATACTCAATAGTTGTATACATTTTTAGACAAAGGATTTGAAAGGAAATACATTTTAGTATTCTATGTAAGTTTACAGAATTATTATTATTATCTTAGAAATAAATACTTTTTTGCTATATACATTACCAGTATAATAGAATCCCAAGGAATATCTAGTAGAATATCTATTTCTATTTGAGATGGAAATTCATTTTTGTGAGTGGAATAAAATACGTAGTACAATAAAACCACTAGATGTAAAAGGTGAAACATAAGTATTAAGAAAACCTAAAGTGCTCAAAAAGAGGAATAGTTGTGTGCTGGGAAATAAGATATTATGAAAAATACTACTGGAACTATTATTAGACAAGAAAGGACATTAGTACATACAGATTACCTTGAATCCAGTATATTCAGGATTTAATTACATAGAATTTTATCTGCTACATTAAAATTAGGCACACATGATATTTTATGCTGGTATGAAACTTTCCTAGATAATACTCTAATGTAAGAAACTTGGGTGGAATAATTTTTAGCATTTTAGTGGATCTCTGCTTTAGTGGATTATCTTTTTAGACCAGAATATTTGTTTCTTTTAGAGCCAACTACTTGTAATCTTCTGCAGATCTAAATTCTAAAAGGTTTTCATAAACTCGTATGTTTTTTAGATGCATACTATTAAAAAATGAAACAGGGTAAGAGCCCAAAACATTTGTAAGTTATGGTTTATTATTGCTGGGAGCCTAAACTGATGGTGTGTAGAAACGTTCCTTGCCATATCAATCAGATGGCCAAATTTGCTGTTGTAATGTTGTTTTCCCAGTGCAAATTACAGGTATGACAGAGGTTGTAATCGGAGTTAGGTAAAGAAGTTTAATTCTTAGCAAATGAGAAAATTTTATACTTTATAGGTGCATGAAAGTTTTTAAATCATGAGTCCCTTTCTGAGTCATCATTCACGGCCATCACATAGGAACTGATTGCTTTTCTAATTCAGAGTTTAAAGGGACTTTACAAAGCCATAAATCAGTTCTTACTGTTGATGTGCGCCCAGCACTGGAACAAATTTTACATAGGAAATAGAAAGATGTACTCCTTATATTCTATGATGGGAGATAAGGAGATGACACCTAATTTGATATACACAGTTGTCATGAAGGTATTGTGTAATGTGTAAAGGAAACCTTAATTCCGAGCAAAATATTTGGATTTGTTTGTGGAGGACAGAAGGTAAACCTGGAAAGAAAACTGGGATGTGCCTTTGAAGGTGGAATCATAGCCTGGTAAACCTGAGAGAGTGGAGAATTTCAGTAAGTGGGCAGCTTGTTTTCAAAATGAAACAATCAATAAAAGTTCATTTTCTTTAATGGGTGCTCAAATCAATCTGAGCATATCCCTTAAAGGATCTTTTTTGTTTTTGTTTTTGATAAAATGTGAAAAAAATTCAGATCATTGTTACTAGACAACACACTGTATTCCAAGAACTTTCCCAAATGCTTTTTAAAACACATTTAATATTGAAACAACACGCTGAAGTAAGTGACATTTCAAATGATAAAAAGTGAATCACAGAAAGAGAGAGAGAGAAAGCAATTTCTCCAAAGTGCTAAGAAATTATGGGCATAAGATTTAAACCCCGGACTGTTGGATGTAAAAGCTTTGCTTTATTCTTGTGAATTAGTTCCTGGTCTTCAGGAATAGTTTCATTGTATTTAAATGTACTTAATTCAACAGACACATGAGCACCCATTTCTCCATCGCTCTCACCCTATTTTTTCAGTTACCAGTGTAATTCTTACCACCTTGGGAAACCCATGCAGATTTTACACTAAATTGTAATACAGGAAGAGATTGTCTTTGCTTTTCTTTCCTGAGGACGTCAGTAACCCAGGGAAAGATTATATATCATCGCCTTAATTGTGTACTTCATTCCTTAATCACGAACTTAACTTGTTGGAATGGAGCAACCTGGAGGCTCTCACGTCTGTGATACATTTGTTGTTATTTCCGCCTTTATTCGCTGAGGTGTGGAAAGTAGCCTGTGAACACTAGCGCGTTATAATGGGAACTGTAGTTTTCCTGAAAGATATTCTCATGTTTTATCATAGGTACTGAAATCCGGTCACAGGGGATTCAGTTTCAGAGGAGGGAAAGCCATTACTTCCCTAATACAAGTTCTCTCAGCAGTAGAGCAGAAATGGCTCAGGGCCAGGTGGCAAGAAAGGCAAAATGCCAGCCAAATGCAAAGTGGGTCAGCAGCACTAGGGATCATCTTTACATAGGCGTGTAAGCCAGCTGAGGAGAACATAGAAGGTGCTAAGTAGTAGGACTTTATCTTCTGCCTTCCCACAATGCCTTGCTGTTTCCACTCTGGAAGCATGGAAGTCCAGGAAGATTTGGGGAATGAGACATCAATCAGCAATACAGCCAGAATTATAGCAAAGATCCTTTGCTTCTCTCCCAATCAACATACCGTTACGTAATGTCCATCTTCTTGCCAAAGATTGAGCCATCCAGGGCCTTTTCTTTCCACAGGTCTATGTAGCTGTCTTACTATACAGAAATGCTAAATGAACATTGTTTTTTCATTTTCTTCCTTTCTCCCGAGGAGTCAGGTCTCTAGATGACATTTTCTTTTCATGTCTGCATAATGTCGGATATGGCAGTAAGCGTTTACTCCTCCATGATAGTTGAAGACAGGGAGATAAGAGGCAAATACACAGCCAAAAGTTGAACTTGCAATTCTTTACTTTCAGGCTGTTGCTCACAGTAATGGGGCAACCAGAGAGATTTCATTACACCTGGAAATTCAAATAATGATGCAATAGCTCAGGCTATTTTTCAGAGAGAGGTTTCTGGGTTTTGTATGTTGATTTTTCTTCAGACTTTAAGCATGAATGATCTGGGGTGCTGAATATCCTGAAACCAAGGGTGAGTCTTCAAATGAAGGCCACCCCAGTTTTCAACGTTAAGCTTCCTGCAGATATACATGGACTTAGGAGAATCCTACAACTTGGATTCCACACTCAAATTTGAGCTCTACCCTGTCCTATCATGACTCTGTAACTGTCAGGAAGTCACTGAAGCTTGGAGTTAGTGTTCTCATCTGAGCAGTGAGGGAGATACCGGTCATGGTGGCAGCGAAGGTGACGGAAGAGGAGCAGGGGGTAGTGGTCACCATGGCGAGAAGAAGGTGGTGATGTTAATGGCGGTGGTGCCTTTGGCAACGCTGGGGTCATAGAAGTGGTGGTGGGTTGCGAGGTGAAGATGGTGGTGGTCATGGTGATGATGGAGATGAAGTTGGTGAGGGCGGTAACTGTTATGGGACAGAGGTGATGGTTGGGGTTGTGCTAGTGGAGTTGAGGTAGTGGGGATGGTGGCAGAGACGGCTGTGGTGATGGCGATGACACGAAGACCTATCAAGAGCAAGGCTTTATGCTATTTTGACCTAATATTTATAATTTTTGTGAAATACTGCTGCTATACTCACTTCGCTGACAGAATTGAGCCTCAAAGACTATGTTTATCTGAACCATGTAAGTAATAAGAGGGGGGTCTAGTATTCATCTGTAGGACGGCCTGACTATAAAGCTGGTATCATCTCACTAGGGCCTTGAGCTTCCAAGGACAAGCATATTTGAGGACATGGTGCTGTTACCCTGGCTACAGAACAGGCCTCTGTAGCTCAGAAGATGAGAAACAAGAGTGGCCATTTATACCCTGGAATTCTTGAACATGCATCAAGTATTACCACATCCCAATCCATTAACCTAGAAGAGTCACGAAGAACTAAGTTTCAGAAGCAAGAAAATGCAAAATTTTACAGTTTCTTTACACACCTGATCTATTCAGTTGGTGTCTCTTCTTCTTTCAGGAGATCTATTTTTCCTTGTTCCTCATTTTAAAAAGGGAACTTCATTGCTGTGAGCTTACTGACACTTCCTCCTCTGACTCTGCAACATGGAATTTCAAGTATGCAGCTAGAGAATGAATACAGCTTTTCTCCATATTTGAAGTAGTGTTTTCTTGGCCCATTTTTGTTCTAGGGCAGTGTAAATTAATGACACCTGAGCATTAGTACCAGGGCTAACTTGTTACTTTGTGTCAGCTCTACCAAGAAATTTTAAAAGCTTCGTTCTCTGACTCAGGACATGATCAACAGAATTATTGATTAAAAGACTTTCCTTGAATAAGTGACCCTCATGAAAGTTCATCTGATACCTTCAATTGCAGCTTTTAGAGCAAATGGAGTTTTGACATGCATCCTTTTAGAGTCAAATTTTAAGTCACTCTTGTTTCTGATTTATATTCTTTAACAAGACCAAGACTTCGATCTAAAATGAGATGACTATGCAAAAACATCGCACAAGCACTTTATAAAAACCATTGCTTAGGTGTAAAAAACATCGATTTGAGGAAAAGGATTTTATTTTATTTTATGTTTCCAACTTTTGCAGGCAAATTGTTAGTCTGTTTGGAGTAGGCCAATGGAAAACATGTTTGTATAGTTAAATATAACCTCTGCTAGAGAAACTCACAACACTTACACACACATACACACACACACACACAATTATTTATAAAGAAAAGGGAGAAAATAAAATGAAGTCGTGTTTATATGCATTTTACTTCTTAGGGAACAAATAAGACTTACAAAGATAGCCTTCCTTCTTGCACTGTAACATTGCGAAGTTGACACATCTTTATGAATGAACCATTCAAGATAATATGTGTATCTATGTGTCCAGGGTGTGTATCTGTGGACAGAGACAGAGACAGGCAGATTGAGTGGAGAGAGAGAGAAGGCGCCAAGAGACCGAGTGGGATGAGAGGTGGGGGCAAGAGGATGATAAGGAGAAGGTGGAAGGGGGCAGCAGGGAAGCAGACAGAGGGCCAGAGACAGAGACAAACACTACCCAGCACTGATTCGATTTCAGCCAATACTAAAACAAAGTGAAGCCTGGAATTCATCCAGATTCTTGCCCAAGCAAACACAAGATAGTATATGAGTAAGGAAATAAAAACGGGATTCATTCAAGCTGCTTCTTGATTAAAAATAGCAAATTTGTCCTTGAAGTCAGGTATGTGCCTGAGTATGTCTGAGGAGCCTGGGGCAGCTTGTGGAATGCTGTGTGTCAGGGATCCAACGCACTGAACTGTTCTGTCAGCACCTCATCTATGTCACGTCGCTCCCAAGAAGCTGGGACAGCAGGTGTGACTAAGACCGAGTCTGCACAGAGATCTTCGTGTCTGTTCGAGGAGATGAACAGAAGTCCAGTTTGTGCTATGTAAATGTGGAGTCAGCCCTGATACCTCCCTGAGCCTCCATGGTGTCTTTCCATCTCATTGTCTCCTTTTCGGGCTCTTGCCACCGTGCTTTAGGCTGAGAACAAATGAAGATAAGCTGTCACTGTCACTGCTGACCATATCAGGGCCCCACAATCATGTTTGCCGGCCCTGCCCTGGAAGAGAAGCACGCAACTCCCCTGTCCCCACCTTAGATGGGTCCAGTCGGGGTTTGGCTTCCCTCTCTTGGGTACCAGGAGAGTAGAAAGAGGAAACAGTTCAAAACTGATTCATTTCTCACAGCAGTAAAGAACTTAGAGGAACGTGAAGCAGGGAAACATTTCATTCTCTACTCTACATCCGGGACCTGTGTGTTACCAGGGGAATGGTAGGTCGCTCACATCTGAGTCCCTTTCTCAGACAGTATGATTTTGTTGAACATCACTATAAGAAGTTCTTCAGACATCATAAGCAGGAGTGTGGTAAGCTGAGCCCTGGTGCCACAGCAACTCACAGTATTCTGAAGGTGGCCAGAGAGATTACCCAGGAAAGGGAGACAGCAGAAGACTTTTTGAGTTATTGTGAATATGAAAGAAAATATCTAGATGTGGGTGAGCTCTGGGATGTGGGTGGCCTGATGTGGTCAGCAGTGACAGTGAAGCTCATGTTCATCTGTTCTCAGCATAAAGCATCGTGGCAAGAGCCCATAATAATATAAAGAATATTCAGTCAAGGTATTTTTCTGGTACTCTCTAGAATGAAATTACCCTGCAAAAGTTAGTTGTTTGAGTAATTAAAATGTATCCTACAAGGTTGAATTCTTTTAGGGAAGGAACATCTTAATATTCTATGACTTCCAAAGTCGTTGTGAACTGTATGCATTTAAATTAATCTCTTTTTGATCATTTGGTTATTAATCAATGATGTTTTTTTTCATTACTGGAGCATGAGCCCAGGGCCTTTACCCTGAGTTACAGCTTCAACCCTTTTTAAACATTTTTAGACAGGTTCTCATCAAGTCACTAATTTACCCAGGCTAGACTCAAACTTGGGACCCTCTTGCCTCAGCTGTCTCAGAGTGCCGGGGTTACAGATGTGTGCCATGTGTCTGGCTGTGAATTCTTATATGTGAAGCCCTTGAGACATTTTGAGGTGGGTCTCAATCTTCGCCCCTTGAGAATATTTTTCAGGTCTACCTAGTTTTATGAGCCTTTTGCATTAACTGTGTTTGTGTTTGTATGTGTGTGAGCAGCAGTACCTATTTCAGATAATTGTCCATTTAGTCAATATTTCTTTATGGCTAGTAAATGTTAGTTGTAAGTGTCATTGTTTTTACTTTCTGGACAGTTTATAGAACTATAATCACTAGCCAAAGAGATGCTATTGTAAAATGATCACCCACCTACATTTGAAATTAAAGGGCTGACTGGTAATTAGGCGCAGGATCTTTCCCTTTCATCTTCTTTTTCTTAGAAACATATGCTATTGAGCTTGGCAAATTCTTTGGGTGTGTGTGGAACAAGCTTGCACATCTGTATGTGTGCCCGGGTGTTGTGCTCAGAGGATAGGCACTCAAGTCATATATGATAGTTGTCTTCTGCTAAGTTAGCAACAGAGAAAGATCAAAATTGTAAGAAGGTGCCCTCCAAAGTAGGCCTCTTCGGTTCTTTTTGGTGGAGGAAGAGAGAGAAACAAGGAAAAATGTGGAGAACAGGCTGTGCGTGAGGGCAAAGAGGGAACCTGGACATAAGAGGGGTTAGAGATGAGCGTTTCCTGTTGCTTAACGTAGCCATTAACAAGGTCGCAATAACTGCTTCATTTTACATCACCCCTTGGAGGTATTAGCACATCCACTTGCGGGCAGTGGTAGTGTCCTAGATAGAGATTTTTTAAAAATATAGCAGAGTGAAAGAAGGAAGTCACAGAAGATTATTACATATGGGCAACTGCAGATCAAAGAATTACATGAGTTCTCAATGGCAAAGCCCAAGCTGGAAACCAAGTATACATATCGTGGATCTGCCGACTTCTTTACTGCTGAGCAAGTGGTGTAGCTGCTGGGTGGGTCTAGCACTTACCCTATTTTTCTTTCATGCGCCGTCAGCAAGTCAAAGTCAAGAGAAGCTGTCTACTAGAATACTCACTCTTAGCTACTACAAATGTTCTGTGACATTTTAAAATATCCTTTAAATTGAATTTTAAACATCGGATACGTTGAGGAGGAAGAAGTTCTTTGTATTTTGGTTCTCTGGGCTACCTTTGAATCTCTGAGAGATGTCTGCTGTGATACGAACAAGGCTGAGAAAATCTTTATAATATAAAATGGGTTTTTCAGAATGAGCTTTAGGGGCATTATTAGCAATCTAATAATATAGTGTATTAAAGTCACGAAGTTTCTGTTTCTTGTGTGACTGCTATGAGCTGAAATCCCTTGTGCAATAATGCCAGAGGCACATTCTTACTCCTGTTCTGCAATAAATAAGTTTGGGGAGCTGGGTGATTCCTTTCCTATACACCTTAAAGCTGCCTTATGAGAAGCCACGACATTAGCAACTTGCCCATGTGCCTCAACAGGTCTGAAATGCTGCTTCGGTCCTTATTACCTAAGCTGGCTTTTATTCTCCACCAACTCTGATCCTTAGAACCATCCCTGTTAGAATCCATCAATCCAACAAAATTCTGTTAACTTCTTAATTGCAATTTGTTTTGTACACAATCTAAAAACTGGAGCCTTAAGATGGTCTCTTCTTCTGAGCTTAAAGTTCAGCATAGAAGGGGCTGGGGATATAGCTCAGTGGAATAAGTGCCTGCCTGGCAAGCACAAGGTCCTGAGTTTGATCCCTGGTACTGCCCCCCCAAAAAAGTTTAGTGTAGAAGAAAATGAAAATAATTATACCACAAAATGATGATAAAGATCTATACAAAGCCCGACAGGAATTTAATAACTCCAGTCCACACAACACTACTTTAATTTCTTTTACTTTTTGCTCTAGTTTCTGTATAAATGATTCCAGGGCAAGTTATTTTTTTCTTGCAAAATGGTTCTATCCTCTTGACATTTGAAAAAAAACACTTGGCAATTTCTCAGATGAGTCTCAAAATGATAGTCATTTTTTCACGAGCATGGCTATCCTAGATATTCACAGCGTGCACTCATTCTTTTCGGAAAAAAAGTTCCTAAATAAATTCCCTAGTCTAAACTGTCCTAGGTGTTAGTCAGAGACACAAATATGTATTTATATTGAGTCACATTAAACCCTAATGAAAGAAATTTCAATGCTAAATCCAGTTAGTATAACTGCTGCTACTATTGATGTGATGACTTTACTAACTTTATTTCCTTGAATTCACCTGCATATTCTAATTCAATTCAGAAATCTAGCCATAGATAAATTTATAGGAGGGAAGAAAATAAATGCACTTAAAAGACAGGAGTTTCTTTGCTTTTCTGTTTTAACACATATGTTGCCTTGAATGCATTTTAAAAAACTTTTTCTTCTTAAAGCACAATTAACCCTGAAAGTTGCTTTAGGAGCCAGTTAAACTTTGTGTTGACTACTGAGTATTAAGAAACACAGCTTGTTTCTGTTTTTCTTTGTTTAGTTCCTGATTCCCAGTGTTATGAGCCAACCTTCTCTCGCCCTTCTGTGGGATTGACATTTGTCATGTTGAAGGCAGTGACAAGGCTTAGAACTAGGAAAACCCTCCTTTTATAATGTTCACAAATAAATAAGTAAATAAATGAGTAAAGTAGTCCAAGAAATTTTAATATACTGACTTATAGATGCCTTGTTAACTTTGCCCCTGAAGAACAAAGTTGGCAAATTGAAATGTTGGTTCGTGTCCTTTGCTTCATGGGCAAACATAATGCTTAAGGACAAACTAGACATTGGTGACTTTTTCCCCTTCTGGGAAGCTTGTAAGTAATCAAATAAATACAATTCAAGAGACAGAAAGGAATGCAGAAGGAAGCAGATTATTTGGCAATTAAATTAGATATCCCTGGGATTCAACTGATCTCCTTACACCGCTGATCTGGACCTTGTCAGGAACTTGACCATCAGCTTGAGGGCAAGTCAATTCTCAGAACTTCTGCTTTCCTGATAGTCATATTAGGACAGTAAGGCAGATGTTGTATGGACTTTCTTTCATCTCAAAATTACTATCCTGAGGAAAAACACATTAAAAAAGATGACATAACACTGAATAAAATGTATAGGCAAGTCTGAGGAAGCTGGAGTTATACTTGTTTTTATTATTAAATCATTCCTTTATATAGTTATTTATAAAAACAGTATATACTGAAGACAACAAATAACATAAAAACCACATAAGAGGAACTTAAATCCTTCCAGTTATGAAATTGCTGGGACCATGGATGTAGCTCAACAGCACAGCGCCTGCCTGGCAAGCTCAAAGTCCTGAGTTCCATTTCCAATACAAAGAAAAAGTTATGAATATGCAAAATTATTTAGGCCCACTGGGTTTACTTGTTAAACGGGGTGTTTTGCCAGATTGCCAAATTCGGTTCAGTTCCCCATATAAATTGGCATGCCTGTCACAATGTATTTAGGATAACCATATAATTCATTGTTCAAACTAGAGCACCTTTGCAAATGAAGAGGTGCTCTTTAATTATGCAGGGGCAGCAATTAGAGGATGTGGCACAGCCGTGCTAATCTTAACAGCTCTCTAGTTGCTAACTCGGAGAAGTAGCGTGATTGCTGTTTGTTGAAGATACTCAACATCAGAGAGTGCTGGTTGCTAGAAATTAAAGACTTTGTATCTAATATTGGTTTGCTTTACACATTCATATATCCCCTTGTTCCTCATTAAGTAAAGATATTAGAAATCATCTTACTACAAATTAGCTGGTAAATATCTTCCAGAACAAAAAGAAAGATGGGGAAATTAATTAGACTTAGAGGCAATGATGAGGGAATCTATTGTGCCCAAACCACAGCTCCAGCGGTTTGCTAGTCAAACCGCATAGGCAGTGTTGTTTCTCTTTTCTTCTTCACCATGTGGATTAAACCTAGTGTTTTTTTTTTTTTCTTCTGTGTCTTCTGGAAGCTGTACAGCTTCCACAGTCTATTGGATTGTGAGTGCGGTGGTGTCTCTGCAGAGCTCCAAAAAGTTAGAAATCCTGCCCGTTTCAGTTTGTTTAAAAGAAATTTACAAAGTCCCCTCTTGCTCCAAAAGGAGCCATTGATACTGGCATCACAGTCTCTTGAGACCCCTTGGCCTCGTCTTACCTTCTCTCCCCCTTAGTTGTCCAGGCCTCCTGGAGGAACGCTCAGCACACTTCTCTGCTGGTGTGCTTCTAGAACCTTCCTCATTTGCCTTCTTCACTGCTCCCGCCGTGGGTTCTCCTCAGGGTTCTGCCCTCAACACTCTTATTCTTACCACCACAAGCACCAAAGCCATACAGCCCATGCTCTACGGTATCTGGATAATGGAAGTATCTGTATTCTCCCCCGTTTTGCCATCGCAAAGAATTTTCTTCAATTGATAACCCATTGACTTGCTGGGAATATACCTTACTCTCTTCCTCATTTAGAATGTCCTATTTTTTCCCTCACGATGGTTGTGTAAGAGTAGAAGATAAATATTGACCCTTAGTCAAAGGCCAACTCAGTTAAAATCAAGTTAACACTGTTTTCCATAATAAATTATAGTGACTCATCATAAACATATGACAAATTAAGCTTATTTATTATCTTAAAGGAGAAAATAGATATTGGAAAAGTATATGAACACTGAGCAAACCTCCTGGAGACTCTAATAAGTCATCTTTTAAAATTAAGAATGTGGACAGAACAGAAAAAGAACTGAAGAATTACAATTTTTAATTAATTCAATGACAGGTAATCATAGCCTGTTCGAGGAGATAACTAGGAATTTAACACAGGGAAGAATCAACCATATAAGTACAGAAATAGAATCCTTAGATTTGGAAATTTTATTGGGTGTAATAAACTGATACTTTAAATTCACCACAAGTTTACTATTAGTCAGCAGAATGAACCAGAAGCCCTATGTCAGGAAGAATTGGAAGAAGTGAACTCCATGTAATACCTGGTGCAAGACATCATGTATCTGCCTTGTTTCAGTTTAAAGTTTAGAGAACATAATGCATCATTTTTGGATACCTATGTTCCTATTCACTGATCCAGGGAGTAGGAGATATAAATCTATGCTTTATGAACAGAAGTTTGCCTGAAACTTCTTGGCTCACATCATACGTTTGAGTTTCTATTTAAAGGACCTCAATATGTACCATGCTAAGCATTGATTTTATTCTAATGAGTCCTCAAATGAATTCCCAGATATGAATACTTTTATTGTGTTTGCAATGAGAATCACATGGTATTTGGAGAGAAAAAACAAACAGGAAATAAAGCAGAACAGTGTTAGTTTCTTCCGATTCTTGCTGACTTTTTCTGTAAGAAAAAAGAGATCTGCTTGTAATGTTTCTTAAAATAGATAATTTTTAAAATCAGCAGTAATCACCACAAGGACATAAGCACACCAAGATTATTCTCTAACATTTCAGAGGACACTTAAGTGAACAATAACAATGAACTAGTGGCCAAGAGTTTTCACCCATAATAAAATTATGTTTGTGTCCTCCGAGTTGATCTTATCATAATACTCCAAATTTTTATTAGCATGAATGACTTATGTCTTTGCAATTTTAGCAGCTGTAGTTCTGTGAATACAGTATTAGCCAGTGAATTCAGGAGAAATTTCTAAAACCAGTAAAGTTCTCTGCCGTCTTTGGTCAACTCAAGCAGCAGTGATCAAACATGAGTAAGCAAACAGTCTGAATCTCCTTGCTCTTAAGCAGTGACCCATTCCTATGGTCCAGAGTCATCCTCTATTAAAAGTGCGTGTCTTCTTCAAGGTAGAGTTAAGTTTATGGCAATGAGTGCTATAATTAGCTAATTATCCTCAGCCTTTGACCCAGTGCCTGAGACCCTGTGAATACTTGTAAATGGATGATTACAAATAGATGTAGTATCTCTCTATGTAAAACAACCTCTGTGTTCTCAGTATTAAGACGTAACACACTCATGAACACTGCTTATAAGTAAGGTTAGTATACTTTTTTTTTTTTTTTTTTTTTTGCGGTACTGGGGATCGAACTCAGGACCCTGCGCTTGCTAGGCAAGAGCTTATTCCACTGAACTATATCCCCAGCCCAAGGTTAGTATACTTAATACACCATCAGAACCATCAGCTGTCTCACTAAGAAAAGTATAAACGTTTATAGGCAAGGGTCACAGTTAAACAGGATCATGTTCCCCATGGGATTAATACATTCTGTCAAATCACTAAGGAGCCTGGGTAAGTAAAATAAGCAGGGATATGTTGATCATGAATTCTAAAATCAGTGTTGGGTTGAAAAGACAGCTCAGATATTTACTTGGAAACTGATCATGGGTTAGTTATTTCATGTCTTTCTCCTCCATTTTCCTCATCTTGAAAACATCAATGGCTTTAGTGAGAAGCAGCTTAGATAATGTGTGTGAAAAGGTTAGATCTATGCCTGGCACGCGGGAAAAATGCAACCCATTATAACAGTCTGTAGCATATGAAGTTTAGAGTAACTTTGGCATCTGTGCAAAAATAGTATGCGCAATAAAAAGTGTATTAAAAATATAAAGAGAAAATTATCATTTCAAAAAGTGAAACTAGTTCTTTTTTATATTTTAGTGCATATAACTTTTGTTTTGCTGTGTCTGTTTGTGTTAAAAGTGTTCATTACATAAACAAATCTCTTTCAAATAAAACCTTAAATTCTTTTTCCCAAAGGCTGTCTAGTAGTTTGTATCTGCTCACCTTAGTTCAGTGGTATAGTGCTTGCCCAGACTACACAAAGCCCTAGATTTGATTCCTAGCACCACCCACCAAGAAATGTGCAGTAGTATTTCTCCTCTGCTATGTATAAAGTTTTGTGCTGTCCATTCATATACTTTAAATCTACTACCTTTGAAGTGTGCCTGGATTCCAGTAAGAACTGTTTCCGTTTAAAACTCTTCTTAAATGTGCTCCTGCAATTACTGTCAAAGCCATTCTTTAAAAAACTTAATATGGCATTATCTCAAATAATCATTCATTTTATTAAAAATTATTATTGACACACAACTTCAGCCTAGTCTCCGAAGTAAAACCAACCTTAAAAAATTAATTTCAGAATCATCTATTACATGTTCATATGTACTGCAATATTACAGAAAGGACACATTCCTGGGGTAAAAAATTAAATCTCATTTTGAATCTGATTTGCTAGCTTTATGGGCAAGTATGTGTTTCCTTCACAAGAAAAGATTAAATGCATTTTCACAGTGCTTGGATGAGTTCAAAGCGTGAGAGGCCATTTGTTTAAAAGGCATGCTGGAATAATGACGATAACCCTATTTTCATGGTAGGGAAGTCTTGCGTTTCTCTTTTCCCATTGCTATATTTGCAAATAAATGTCTTGCTTTGTACTCAGAGCCTCAGGCATGCTAGGCAAAAGCTCTGCCCTCAGCCCTCACTTAAGTGGGATATATATATGGTCCTCTCACAGCACTCACCACGTGGAAAGCTCTTCGTGCAAACCGAGTACAGTCAATTTCAGTGTGGTCCACAGTACAGGATATTGATTTCAACCTATTTTAGCCAGTAACAAGTCAAACTGGAAGATGTTGCTGGTATTTCTGCAAGTCAGGATAACTTAGTGGTCTTATTTTTGCATTATATCATTGCCCTTGAGGGATACTAGAGTAATCTAACAAGCCATCTGTAAGATTTATAGCCTAAAGTTTTAGTGAAAGGCGGCATGTATTCTTTCCCTCGCCCTGTGATTTATTGAGAAATTAAGCCTAAAAGTGTCTAGGTAACAAGCTTTCTCTGGCATTTGCTGCCAGAAATTGTCTTGTCCTTTTTTCTCTCAACTTTCTCTTTCCTCTCTCCATTTCCCTTCTCCCTCTTATTTTGTGATTGCTCCTATTCACTGATTATGTTGAAAATAGTTCACAGAACTCTGGTTTTTGTTGGTGTGGGGTCGGAGAAATGGAATATCACCATTAATAAAGTAGCAGGTTAACTGATAGGTAGTTGCAAAACTGAAGGCAAAGCACAAAGGGACCGTGTACATCCACTAACCACACCCTCGCTGTCACTTGTGCATTTTATACAGATGAGGGCGCAGTGCAGCACAGACTGCATCGTTTCTCCTGTACTGTACCAGAACCAAGATGATACTGGAATCAAGGTGACTTCTACTGTAACTATTTCCCCAGACTGACCATTTCATTCTCCTCTTTTTTGACTGCTCAGCCTCATTATATATGCCAATATTTCCAACTCTTTCTTCTTTGACAGGCTAAGTAGTATATAGAGATTGCACTGCAAGAATTTAAGAATGCTTTAAATAAGTGACTACATACCATTCTTGATAAGTGGAAGTACTTGTAATTATTTTTGTCTGTGTGTTTCCAAATATTTTTTAATTCAAAAACCTTTGAGGGTTCAAATTTAATTTCTGGGCAGCAGTTTACTTGGGCAATTCTGAAGCATGAAATTCTTGACAAAAAGCCTAAGAATCCATTATCTTTTGGCTACCCAGAAGGTAGAAGCCCCAGTTTCTCTGTTGACTCTGAGTAGCTTCTAAAGCCTGAATTTTTAGACTCGTTCTCTCAATAGAGGAAAATTCAGAATATACCCCTCTAACAAAACCTGACTGGGACATTATGGGTGGTATCTTCATCAACCTCTAGACTTTCAGCTGCTCACCAGAAGCTATACCCATGTGACCACTTCAATGAAGCTTTTCCAAGAGAAGTACCTTGAATTCTTGTCTCACGATTTCAAAAGTACGAAAGGCTATGGAAAAAGCATAATTTCACAGACCTGTCTTTGAACTGTATATTCACAATAATATCAAAAGTGACATTTAGATGTTATCATTAACTCTGAATAGGGTATGTTCTATAGTCATAACACTTTTTAATTCCTTGTAGTTTCATGTAAGTCACCAAAGAAAATTTGTGCGATTTTTTTTGTGATTGTAAGGCTGCAAATTATTCCCTATATTCATATCTTTTAATTCAATTTTGCAATTAAAATTTGCTCTGCTGAATATTTCAGCCTACCAACAGCGGTTGAATGCAAAGCATAAGTAATTAGTATTATCAAGCCTGACTCAAGCACATAAAATTTAAATATTTAAATTACAGGCCCTCCAAAATGTGGACCTTAATAATGAGGCATGCTGCAGTGTGCAGTGGCTTGTTAGTTAGAAGCTATTTTGTTACCTTCTCAATTTCCCTAGTTGGGCCACCTACTTGAGACTCCCTTTTTCCCCAAAGCTATCCTACCTGCCTTGCTAAGTCAGTCAACTGAGCTATGTTCTGTTATGTTCCTGTTTAAAAGGAGAGTCCTCAGTTCCAAAAGTCCCTGTGATTTCAGAAGCGAGATGTAGCAAAAAATATAACAGGAGACAATCTCTCTACTTTGGGTACCTTCAAATGGAGCTCTCATTGCATGAATTCACAGAGATTCACAGCAAAGAAGGTATCCACAACTTCAAAGAAAATGTTGATACATTGAAAGTAGTGATGTTGTTCACACACCTGCACATCATGCAAAAGCAACATAAAATTGAGACTTTTGAGATTAGATATGATTGGGTTAAAACATAGTATGATGAAAATATATTTAACAGCGTGCAATGCCTAAACTATACTAGTAGCTGAGTGGTCAGAGAATGGAGGCAAAGAAGGAACTACAGAAAGCTGAACAAAGCAGGGCCCTTTCCATGACAAAATATGTGAGATGTGATCTCAAAGTACAATAAACACTTACATAATTTACGACAGTGAAAGACACCTTGGTACTCATCTCTTTCAAAGTGTTGTCACTCACGTTTGCCACTTTCTGAAGCAGCTCTGGAAGTCCTTTCTCATGATTGTATTTAGTTGTATTGCCCTGGTTGCCTCAACGAATGATTCAAGATGTTTACGATTCATAGTCACTTTGACTTTGGGAAAGAGCCAGTGTTCGCACAATGCCAGAGCCAGTGAGTAAGGGAGGTCAGGACACTCCGTGACCTTTTGAACCTGCCTTTCTGTTGGATGACACTTGGCAGCAGCGTTCCTCATTTTTTATAGACCTTATAGAAACACTCATGAAAGAGCACTGCCAGAGTTGTTTCAGAAATTGGCAAGACTTGTGGGATAAGTGTGTTCAAACTGAGGGGAAATATGTTGAAGGGAATTAATGACAATGTATCTTCGTTTCCCTTAAACACAACTATAGTTTTGGTCATTCGTTGTACAGTCTACTATGATAGAAAATCATTAAACTATGAAAATATATTTTTTTCTTGTGAAAAATATTTCTTGGTGCATGACACAATTATAAATGAGTGCCTGAATTTTTGAGTGAATAAATGCCAACTGTTTGGTAGTTGCAGTCACAAGTGCCTGTCCACAGCTCAAGTAAGTTAGTAAGAACAGGCTGGGAGACTAACCTAACTCTCTGTGGAAACAGTTGGCCAGAAAAGCAAAGTGACCTGCACCTGACTGTCCCTTTTGTATTTAGCAACCCTCTATGAGATGATTAGGAAGGTCAGGTATTCAGAAAGTATTCACTGAATGCATGCTAAGTGCCAGGAATTCGATAACACCGTAAAAATAAGATAGAGAACATCACTGTTGAAATAAACTGACAGCCGTCAAAACACGATGTGCTAAGAGCTATAGCAGCTCAAATTAGAAAGGAATGATCTTTACCCAGGGAAAGGGACCTGTAAGGATGGGAGAAGATTTCACTGCTGTGAAAGATTAAAACTTCAAAAATAAAAATGGAGAAATGAACACAGGAAAAAGGCAAAGGGTAGAAAATAGTACCAAGGAATTAGAAATCATGGAAGTATAAAACAGAGGAGTGGTAAAAAATCTTATCTCGCTAAATGTCCTAATTCTCAGATAAGGAAACAGTGCAAAGAAATTGGACGAGTGACTTACTGAGCTCACACAGTTAGGAAGGACAGAGCTCAGCCCAAACTATTCACTGAGCCTCGTCTCTCTTGAGATTCTGTGGGCCTGGCGAGGAGCAGTAGCACAGATACACTTAGCGGTTTGGTATATTATGGGATTTTCATGGGCCTATAAATCTACTTCTGAATATAAGTGTTTGGCAAATTGGTAATTGCTGCTACTTCTAAGCTTTCATTGGCTTTGAAAAGGAAGCAAATTTAGTCTTTGTCAATTACTTGGGTGTAATTTGTCTATAGAACAGCAAAGTCTCTGTGACAGCCTGCTTTTCACCATGCATTTGAACCGCAATGGGGGCAATCTGCTTGGCTGTTCAGCAAGTAGCTTTCTGGTTAATTATATCTTTCAAGGTAGGAAGCAACGCACCTGTGCCAGCTTGAAACTGCTGGGATGCTTTAGTTCTAATTTCACATCATGGAAATATAAGAAATGTCAGCATAAATCAGACCTGTGTTCCTTAAAGTGCATATTCTATCTCTTAATGCACATGAAACATGGAAGCCCAGAGAGAAAATGGCTATTTGTTAATTTACTTCAATATTTCTTGGATTTGTTTTCCTAGTATGTGCAAGCTTTTAGAATATTGAATTTTTACAAATTTGATGGCCAATGCATAAAATCACATATTTTAATATGTTTCTTTTTTTCAAATTACCATTACCTACTGCAGAAAAGTGTATCACCATTCCAATTCCTGAAGGTATAGGTAAAGCCAGCACATTAAGTGGAAGTTAGGGCAGAGGATATCAACTCAGTGGCACAAGCACCTGGCAAGTGCAACGTCCTGAGTTTGATTTCCAGTGCAAAAAAAAATAATAATAAAGGAAGTATAGAAGCAATCTTTATGTTTGCAAGTCAAAATGAAGAGTCCAAGGTTTGGCTGTCATGGTCATGCACAACCAGAGGAGAAAGGTTTGTCGTTAGGTGTGTGTACACATAATCTTTTCTTCCACTAAATATTAGAGAATGAGAAATCTGTATAGAAATATGTTCACACTGATAAATATATTTTATCTTGATAGTCTAATATTTTCTATTAGATACCAGTGAATCTGCAAAATCCAAATAATCCAAACTGTTCAAACAATGACATGTTCAAATGACATGTTCAAACAATCAAGTGAAATAGTGGCACCTAATATTGACAAACAAAAGTTTCTGGCTTTTTTCCTTCAGGACACATATAGCACTGTCAAGAGTTAAATTTTACTTCATAGCTATATTTTCAAGCTCTTACCTTCAGAGACAATAATATTATTCTTTGTTATAGTTACACATTTGTTTTGGATACAAATGACTTCTTTGAATAGGTTCAGTGTTTTTTGAATCTCGCACAGTAATTGTTCTCTTACTTGTCTGAACCCAACACTTAAGTTTAGGTTGACTGTGTATGAAGAGAGGAAAGACAATGTGAAGAAATAACAGAAAGGTTTCCAGGTTCCTAAGAAGACTGCCTAGAATACCCAAGAAATCAGATAGTAATGATTTGAGAGTTTCAAAATTAAAAGAAATCTACTCCATTTACTGCCATAGAGAAAGTGAGGGTAAAGACCTCAACTATCCTGTTGTGGTCAGTAATGTCTTTCTCAATATAGAAAACTTCAGTTAATGGACAAAGATGATGGCTTCTGTTTCCTTGGCGGAAATGGGAGAGTGGAGGCTGGAATTCTTCATACGAGGGCCCTTGAGAAAACTCCCTGACCATTTACACTGCTCAGTGACTAACTAGGGAGCAAGAGCAGTTCCTCTTGGAGCTGTTGAGAGTCTACCGTCTTCTTGGGGCTTGTGTTTAATGGGAGCATTGTTGTTTTGTGAAACATTTGCTTTTGAATAAAGAGAACAGGCACAGATACTGAATAATGTCAAACTGCTTGATATGTTAGTTTAGTTCATTTTTAATATTTCCTATACACTGAGGTTTAACTTTAAATGCCCATTTAAATCTCAATTTAACTTCCAAAGTGGTTTCGTGCAGTGATATTGATGAAGATTGTGCATTGGACTTTCATCTTATACAGTGGAGTGTCATTTATGAAAGCCACAGATGCCTAATTAGGGAAGAAATTCATGACTTTAATTTTGTTACCTGTGGCTCACTTCTAGAGCAGGAAGTCACAAATGAAAATCAAATGCCACATTTGTGTCCGCAGCTAAAGGCAAAAGCTGTAGTTGGAGAGAAGCAGTTTACAAAGCACGGGCATGAGTGAGAACGGTACTGTCAAGGTGAGTGTGTGACTGATGAGCCTGGAACAAAGCTGAGATGCTTTCCTCTCACTTCCCTTGGGTGGAAAAAGGTTGAATGGAAGCCCTGTGGCATGTGGTATAGAATTTTCCTTTAGCACTGAAAACATGGCAGCCATAAATTTAAGGGAACATGGATATTAATCTTGGATAAGAAATATCAAAGGAAAAGGAACCTATGTTTTAGTCAAAAAAGCCTAAAATTGTGCCCTAAAGTTAGAAATATAAATATATAAGGAAATGTGCACATACATCTTTTAGTACCTAACTGTACCATTTTTAACAACTACTGACCTCTGTGTTTAAGCACCTGACTTACAAACTCAAAAATAAAACTGATCAGAAGATCTAAAAATTTGCCAATCTTAATACGATAGCTCCACAGCCACATAGGAAAAATATTGGATTAATATAGAAAGATAGACAGACATAGCTTTCTATAGATATCATACATAGAATTCATTTACTGCAATCTTTTACTTAATGTAGTTAGAATCTGCTTTGGCTTCAGTAAATTGTTTTTTTACTTTTTGTGGCAAAGAAGGACATATTAAGAACTCACAGAGTTTTTCTTTCTGATTAGTCCGTTCTTTAAAACTAATTCATTCCCTCACTCTGCAGGGAATTTTACTAGGCATTAAGAATAACAATAACATTTAATATGAGAGAAGAATGTATACATACATATAATACCAAAGAACATGAGAAAGACCTTATGAAGATATCACAAATACCGTGGAGATTCCAGCCTTGAAAGATATTGTAACATTCTGATAATGTGTGGCCAGAGGAGTTCAGGTAGGAGAAATAGCATGAACGAAGGTGGACAAGGGGGAGAAACTGCACCGTGTTGTTAAAGAATGCAATCAAGGGGCTGGGAATATAGCTCAGTGGAATAAGCACCTGCCTAGCAAGCGCAGGGTCCTGAGTTCGATCCCCAGTACCGCCAAAAAAAAAAAAAAAGAATGCAATCAAAATAGTTTCCCCAAAAATGTAGGTTTTGAAAGTAAGTGGTATTGGAGTATAACACAGGGAAGTGTGGATATGCCTCAGAGAAGCTGCTCAGGTATAGAAGAAAGAACATTAGCCTCATAGAAGAAGATTTGCAATCAAGAGCGTCACTTACTTTGGGGTGACAGTTTCTTCAACAACAATGTAGAGATAATGACGTCCGCCTTTCCAGCCCACTGTGAGGTTTCAGCGTGTTGGTGTCTGTGTTTTGTAAACTGTAAAAACACAGTGCAATCACATGAGGTATGGGTGTCTTGCTCCCCTAGGAATCACCGGACTCCATGGGGTTCCCTTTCTCTCATATCCTTGAAATGTGGCCTTTCCCACTGTGTTTAATGTTCCCTGTCCATTTCCTGCCTTCCCTTATTACAAGGAGGACTGGCATTCCGGACGGTGGCCCCTCTGCCAATTGGCAGACCAAGTCCTAAGAAGGCAGATGCTCCATTTCTGACGTCAGCGCCAAAATCTCTCCTAGTGTTCTGAGGAAAGCCCTTCCCGGGCCCCTTCATCTCCCAGGGCTCTCTGTCCTTCCCACCTCATTCTCATCCTGAAGAAGGCAGATCATTCCCACCGAGTTAGCCAGCAGGAGCACTCTCTCACTTCCTCCCCCTCAGCCTGACTCTCCTCCTCCCCTTTCCTTCCACCTGACCCATGGGGATGTTATCAAGGACTTGCCCACAGGCCAAGGGAGGACAAAAGATGACAAAAGAAGAATCTCGTGGATGCACGCTGCGCTGGGAAATGAATTTGCTGTCTTGCCAGGACTTTTGATGGCACAAGCTCTAATTTCCACTGTGAATTCTCAGAGAGCCATTCAGGCTCCTTTTTGTGTGTGTGTCTTTCCTGGATGAGTCTTTCCCTCAATTATTCATCTTCATCTTTCATTTCTAGGATCTGCCTTCAGCCTCTGACACTGTTCACCTTCAACCTAAAGTATCTACTTGTTAAAGGGAATTCAGTTAAGTGACTTATGATATAGGTTGTTAATTGGCTAAGGCATTTAGGAATACAGTTATTTTTTATTATGTCAGTTATGGTAACAATACATCTTCACAGTCTTTGTCATCAGTGTTTTTATTCCAAATTTCTTTGGTCAAAAAAAAGGGAGTTATTTAATATTACTGTTTCCCACAGCACAGCATTTTTGGAAACACAATTTAAAGTCCCCAGGGAGTGTTTGGATGGTTTTTCATCCGGTGAGCATTAGATTGAAAAATCAGTCTTTTTATTTTTTGGTTCCACAGCTCTGGAAAACGGACAATTCTGAACCTGTATAAAATTCCTTCCACTAACTTCTCCAAGCGTTCTGTAAGATTTATGCTAAAATGGCCCTGACCTGCAGCCCGTAGTGCACTGGCCCAGACCCTGTGGCCACAACACACTGGCACGTGTTTCGGACAGATGTTCTCCAAACTGCTTTGATGCTAAGGTGGGATATGGAAGAAGGGGATGTGAGAAATAAGGTCACAAAATAGTGGCAAGGAATCTCACATTTACTGCCCCAAGGCGTCATGTTACCTGAAGCTAACATTCTGGGTTCCTTGTTGGGAAGCTAAAAGAAAGTCTTTCGGCACTTTTTAAATTCTGATTTAACCCAATAAAAGGGAACAAAGTGGGTAGCTCAGCTTCTAACCTGTTCCTTCCCCCTTCCTGGTATGGAAATGTTAGCAAATAAAATCACACTTTCAAAATAAGAACTAATCCTGACTGATGAAAATGTTCCCTCATTCTGGGCTTTGGGAGTATTGATACTTCTTCACTCTTTATTTAATTTTTTTCCTTTTTTTTCTTTAAAGATAATAAAAAATAATAAAAGAAACATTAGCAATGATACAGAATAGTTTTCTAAACCTTTCACCAGATGTATACTATAGACTTTCAATGAACAACAGCGTCTCTTTCTTTGAAGTACGTGGCTATGTCCTCATGCACATTGACCTGTTTCTTGATATTACACAGCAAGAGACTTAACAGATATCGAATCTGTTGCTTCTAACTGAGTCTCTGGAAGATCCACTATCAGTCAGTAAAGATGGGTGGCGGCAGTCGAACAACAGCTATGTGTAGCAGCATAGCTTATATTAGAATGGTCAAAACAGGTAAAATATCCATAGATAGACAGTTATGGAAACTACAAAGAAGAGTTTGTAGCTGCGTCCTCTGCACGGTTCTAAATGAGTGCGTATTGACAAAATGAGGTTTGTCTATTTTGTTTTGCAAAGATGGAAGGTTTTACGATATTGAAATTTTGTGGTTGCATTTTGGCGAAAGGAAAAAGCCAATAGGCATATAAAAATGCATTTGGAAATTTTGCAAACAGTTCTTAATCATCAACGGTATAATAATGGATATTTTTTCTCTATGCTCATCTCTGTGTCCCATTTTTTGTAATGGTGCTTGTATTTCCATTGTGTTATTTAAGTTTTTAAAACTTGAACAACAAGTAGCAACAAGCAGCGAGATTCTGACAATAGCTAGGACCAACAGGAGTGTAGTAGGGAAAGGATCTTGACAAAGCATGTTTGTCTGCAGCGTGGCTGGAAAGGCCCTTCTGCGGCTAGAGGCCCAGTAGAAAAGTCGGCGTAGGAGGCCAAGCCATCAAAGGAAGTGAGGAAGCAGGTGAAGATTAGGAGAGTCGCTGAGGCAAGATGTGCTTCTCCTGAGTTCTTCAATCAGCTTTGCTTCAAAAGTAAGCTAAAAGGCTCATGGATGGTAGATCATTTTCTTTCAGCAATTGCGGAAAAAAATTGCTGTTGTGCCAAAGTTGGCACCAATGACCAGTGAACAGAGGGTCTCTCCATTCTGTTTTCTCACTGGCTGTTGAAGCATGCATTTGCCCAGCTGCTTCATGTGTAAGTGCGTTGGCCTAGGGGCCAGTCTCCGTGGGGCAGTGTCTACCCAAGCATAATAAATTCAGTGTCGCGTCTGGATTTGGAGCAGTCTGTGTCCCACTTTAAGAAAGCACTGTGGGTCATGGAGCCAGTCCTAGAAATTGGTGCAAATGCTAGTGATTCAGAGAGGAAAGAGGATTTTCTTCTGACCCCTGATCTCTTTCTATTGACTCACAGAGCAGCGCTTCTGATGAGGATACTTTCCTTTTGTGAGCATTTTTGTTCTGCTTCTCTTGGGATGGGGTCTGAGCACTGTTGTGCCTAGGAATCTATATGTAATTGAACATGATATGCAGCCAATCTTGAGAAGACTTATTTGGAGTGGTCAGATTCAGCAAATGTGCCCAAACGTACAATAATGATCATAGAAAACCTGCAAGAGTGTAAATGCTGCTCACGTCCATGATTGTCTGTCAATGCTTCTTGCATCAATTTTTCACCAGTGAGAGATCTGCAGCTCATCATCTTCCCTAGCCATCACGTGGGCAGTGGAAAACTTGGTCAGAATGGGCTTTGACAGTGAAATAAGACAATTCATCCTTATTGGAATCCACTGTGATCTTTGTCATCTTTAATACCTGTTTATATCAACTGAGAAAACTGACCTAAGGATTATAAATTAGGGGGCTGATTGAAAGACTGGGACACTTGAGCCTATGGAATATATGTGCTGTTAGAACTGAACAGTGGTGTGTAGTTTAGAAAGAGATTAGGGGAAGGGTAGGGTAAAACTCATTCTTGAATCTCTGCTATGTGCCAGGAATTACTTTAAGCATTACATATCTGCTCTTACTCAATTCATAAAGGAATGTTTCATTTTTCTTTTGAATAAAATTCACTGGTCCAGTGAATGCATGGAGTACTGAAATAATTTGATACCCTGATATTACTTTCTCAGAGCCATGAAAGCTGCTGATTTGAATCTGAATATTCCTGCCTAGAAACTATAAAACCTTACACAAATGATGGAAGCACACTTTCCCCAACCCCATCCTGATTAGTGACTCTTTATGGACTAGCTAGGATACTGATCCAGAAACTCATGCCCTTCTTGCTGGAGTAGTTGTCATGGATACAGCAACCTATTGTTTCTCTCTTCTTGTATTTTATTTAGTTATTAGAGGTTGTGGTTGTTAAAAGCTACTGCTCAACAGAGATACGAGCTCTTGTCCACCAGCAATCTTTTGTCTTCCTGATGAAAAGAATCAAATTCTACAAAAATTTAACAAGACAACAAAGTATTTCTCATCACAACTTTTTCATTGTCGATGACTGCTTCCAGGCTATATGGATCATAGAAAAGACATCTCACACCTGTGATGTTTTGATGCAGTCCTTTTTCATAATATATCCATTTCAGATTTGTATTATCATCTTCTAAGGCTTTTCACTTTGCATTAGGCCCCCAGAGTAGAATGGTAACATTATTCTTGGCAGCAGAATTGAATCTGAGCTACAAATGGTGTACAGCTCACCCATAGACTCACCTCACCTTAGAGATTCATGGTTGACTATTTGAACAGTGGATTTCTACAGGGAAGGTGATGCCTTTCAGTTGCTGTCTCGTGAACAAACACACTGTGGACTACAGATTTAAAGGGGAACACAGTGGAATGTGTTCTTTGCTACCAGGTGCATGCTTCCCACATTTCCCTTAGAGACCCATTAGTTTAAAAATACTTTACTAACTGTTTTTGTTATTCTACCCAAGATGAATTCCTTTAAGGCTGTTTTCAGCTACACTTCCAAGGTTTCCGGAGACATTATCTTTCTTCCCTTTAACCCTTCACCCATTGCCATGAGGTTAAAAGGAAATGCATAGCCAAATCTTTGTTCCCAGTAAAGAATAATAGGAAATACGCTGAATTTGTACAATAATATCATCGGGCTGTTACGTACAGGGTGTGTTACACAGCAGCATGCCTTCGTTGTCCACACAGACTATCAGGCAGAGTGAATGGACCACCACGCCCATCTGTTCTCCTATGGAGATCTTTCTTGCGCTGAAGTTTTCATGTAAACTGTGATCTCATGCTGCAAAGCCTTTGGATGAGCAACAGTTTTAACTACACATTCTAGTCTTTCCTTTCACATGCGTTAAATTTGAGCTCCCGGAACTCTGATAATAAGCAGACACACCTTAACGCTGAAATTCTTAGGGTTTCACTTCTGTTTCTCCTCAGCTCCCTTTCTTCACTTAGAGCAGTAAATGTGTCACAGTGGGAGACTAGGCCCAACCTCTGCTTTCTTTCTCTAGTTCAAATGCTGTAACCCAAGGAAGGAAGTGGTGTTTCCCGGTAGAGGCTGACACCAGGGTCAGGATAACCAGTGCATTTGGTGTGAGTTATTGGGAAGGAGCTGGGCCTTCCACCTTTGAGCACCAGTTAGACACATCCAGTTCTAGATGCATATGTTTATGTGCAATTTGTACTGTGGATAGCAGGAGCGGGTCAGGTGGGACTCAGTGTGAGGGACACTAGAAAGAATTAAGTCAACTCAGCAGATTCAAGTAGGATTTCTTGAAGAACTAAAATTGCTGATTTTGTTTCTTTTCTTTTTCAGACAAGATCTCCCCATTTCTTCTGTCAGACATCTCCCAGGACCTTTATATTTGTGGTTTTGGAATCTTTTGCCCTAGAGCTAAGAAGATTAAGATAAATTTTTGTCTTAAAGGGTGTTGTCTAGTAGTGCCTGTTTTCTGGGTATCAGTGATCTTTTAAATCTGTGTGTGGTAGGAGAATTTGTTTGCTTAGGCAGACCTTACCTTCTCCTTGGGAGTCTGAGGCTTTATGTTCTGCTGGGAGACTTTGCAGGAAAAGAACATAAACTTCACCTTCTTAGCTTCGGGATCTTTGATGTCAGTGGCCCATTTCCTCTCTAAGATGTGCATAGAGTTCCTGGCATAAAACATACTAACAGTTGACTTTCTGGAAGTTTTGCATAAATGGCAATTTATGTGGCCTTCAACTTCCCTAAGCTAGCATAATAAGTAGATTAATATGTTCCTCCTTGGCAGGAATGGAAACTAATTTTTTTTAAAAGAAGGAGGAAAAAACATGTTGTGCTAAATCAGTGATTACTATGGCAACAGGAACCTTGTTAGAAAAAGAGAAAAAGTGCAGTTACCCTTCTCTACAAAGAAGGTAGCAGAAATCAACCTGTTTTTCTGCTTGAAAACTCCATACCTATAGGACTCAATATTAGAAACTTGCTTAGCAGGTGTATAGCCCTGAGTTCAATCCACAGTACTACAAAAACAGGAGCAATAAATAAACAAGCAGAAATCAATAAGTATGTGACAGGAATCCAAAATACGATATATGTATGTTTTTGTCAAAGAATAAAGCAGAAACATGGTGATAAAACTAAATGTCATTTGCTTTATTACAATTTTATTTCAGAAAACAACACTAAGAATGAACATATGCTATATCTTAAATACAATAAGTGCCACTGCCCGGATGAATTCTGTAATGTGTGTTACAGAATGCAAACACCTTACCAGTTTAGCAGGGAGAAACTCCAGCTGGAGCACATCAGGCTCTTTAGAACAAAGTATAACACGTAACTGTACAGGGTGCCGTGTTCTCTATGATCAGCACAGGGCTGGCTGGTCAACTTGAACTGCTGACATTTCATCTCTGATAATTCTTGTGGGAGCTGTTCTGATCATTGGAGGATATTCAGCAGAATCCCTAGGCCATATGCAAGAGATACCAATAGCATTCCCCAAATTGTGACAATCAAAAATGGCTTCACACATTGTCCCATGAAACCATGTGAGCAAATCGCTGCTGGTTGAAAACCACTGGTTTGGGGAAACCTTATTATACTCTCAGGGTGATGGTGTGATATCTAAAATAACCCAGACAAAGGTAATGTGCACATACACAAAGATGAACTTTTAATTTTTATTTTGCTTAGTTAAGCAACTTAGTTTGCGACCATCATTAATTTAGCCAACCTGGGTTAGAGTTGTTCTTTTGTGACAAATCCTGTCGCATTAATAAAATCATGTTTTTTGTTTTGTTATTTTTTTCAGCTATTGGATTTGTTACAAATTGAATTTTTCATAAAGCAAAGAACACAGGTGTAATAGTCCTCATCTTTATTCCCTTACCTTATTCCCCTAATTGTTTTTTTCTCCTAATTCTTTTTCTTGGAAGCATTTTCAAATGCATTCACATGAAATTGGAAAGGATTTTGGTGAGCTAAATAGTACCCCCAGAATAAGACTTCACAGTGGAAATAAGAACGTAATCATCTTTTACTGAAAATGGCTGTACAGATTATTGTAACGGACTAAAAACCATTGAGCTAAAAGAGGGCAGATAGACATTTGGAACACAGAAATCCCTCCTTTGATCCTGTAAACCACCTTACAAATTTTACTTCTGAGATTTTGTTAAGTTGTAACATCAAATGAAGCGACCATAAGCAAAGACTGCTAGATTTCTTAATGTATGTGCTCTGAGATAGAGCCCCCAAGCTTACACTAGAGGGTGTAGCTATTTTCCTTGATATAGAACCCTGTGTTTGGAGATTTGTCCTAATCATGATACTTTCTGAATTTTCAAATAAAGCAGAGGTGATGCTAACTTTTGTGTTTTGGATTTTATGGCTTTATTCTTGACATTCTATAACTCTGTTATAAGATTTACCAAGTGTTTTAGAAGAGTAGACTGTGTGGATTACTTGGGCTAGAGAAGAGAGACTGATAAAATTCTGATGTTAGTGATATTGGCCTGATAATAATGTATTTCTCCTAGATCTGTATTGTCTACTGATTCCTACTACCAAAGTAGTATGCATCTACTTCACTTTAAAGTTATATTTAAAGTACTCTTTAAAGTTAGCACAGAGCATAAACAGTACATTTCCAATTCATGCATGATAAGAACAAGTAATTCTGGTGAAAAATAATGTCATCTGTCCCAAATTACTGTAAACCTTAATGTCAAAAGCCCTTCTGTGTTCCACAGGCCATAACCATGATGACTTCCTTCCTAGTCCTACCCGTTGTTTTCTTACCAGCATTTTACTACTAGTACACAAAAAGCAGTGTGAAAGAGGTAAAGGTTGTACTTTTAAAAACCTTGGAAAGCTGTGACTATTTCAAAGATATGTCAAAAAGAGCAGAGAGCAAATTTGGTAGATGTCTAGCAGTTAGCATTTGCCCACAGAAGTCGGTGGTGTGGCCTGTGAGGTCAAGCTACTCACAGTATCACATGGTGCTATTTAGTTACATAGGCTAATTTCATTTTCCCCACTTTCATCAGCACAAGAGGCTCAACAGATACGTGTCTAACCTACCGACACATTTCTCTTCCTTTTTTCACAGTCTTTTGTAATAGAGGAGGTTCCTAGATGTGCTGTATTCTGTTCAGCAATGACCAGTTGGAAGGGGTGGATCAAAGAGCCTCTTGAGTTCTATTGTCTGAAATTCTAGGATAAAAGTGTTGCTAAAAGATCTTCAGGCACAGCACATGAATTTGTTTCTCTGAGGAACCAATCAGCATTCTGCATCACCATTTGAGGACAGCGTGAGAAAAAATGAAGTTGGACTGGGTCATCCATCACTTAGTTTCAGTTCTGTGTAAACACATTCCAGTAGCAAGGGCAGCTGGTTGCAAGGATGGCATCGCTACAGGTGGAGGCTGGTGGTGAGAGGCTGAACGCTAGTCCTGAAAAGGTAGAGTTCTAGAGGGGGTCCCCATATCATGTGGATAAGCCTTTCTTTCTGCCTACTTCATGTTACCATCTGACAAGGGAGGGCATTTGCTTCAGTACTCCCTGAAGTTCTTTTAAGGTTCTGTAATTTGAGGGTCTGGAACAGAGTTCTATACTGTGGGACAGGAGGATTGCTTAGGAGCTCTTGTAGTCTGAGAAGACTTCGAAGTGAAGACTGAGGAGAAAAGAGAGGGAACGACTTAATGCTGTTTTAAATCTCTGGGGTTACACAGGGTATTTTATGGTCAGTGTCAAGTTCCTTCTGGCTTTGTGACTACCTCACAAAGAATGGAGGGAGAAAACTGGGCTGTACTCCCCTCCCTTGCCATTATCCCAAACGATTGGAATTCCTGGCTCCCAGAAGGCATTTCTACTTCTATACTTTTTAAACCAGACACATATTCCTATTTATTAAAATGCCCTAGTATCATACAAGCATCACCACTCCTTTCTGAGCGATGTTTCTTCAAAGCAGTCATACATATATAATTCCTGATGAAAAGATTGATTAGTACGTGAGAGTAGTAGTTTTCAAGTTGAAAGCTATGAAAAGAAAATAAAAGCAACTTTTATAAATTAGTCTACCTCATCAACAATCTATCTGGAAACTCCACAGTATGCCAAACCTGCCTCAAGCTAAAAGCACAAACAATTGTCCTGGTTTTTATCTGGATATCCCCCAAGAGCCTCATGTACCCTTAGGGGAGGCTTTTGAAAGGTAACTGAATCATGGGAACACTATAACTAAATGTAATGTTAGGAGGCAGGGCCTAGTCAGAAGAGGAGGGTCATGAGGGATATGACCCGGAAAGACGTATCTCCCTTTTGGCCCCCCTCACCACTTCCTGGCAGCCATTGTGTGAGCAGTTTTCTTCCCCCATGCCCTATCTCTGGGGTGTTTCTGCCTTGAAGCCATCAGGCTACACACTAAAAGTTTGCGCCAAAATAAACCTGTTCTTTACATTGTGGGTGTCAAATAGTGTGTCCCAGGCATGAGACACTTTGTGTTTATCCGTGTTTATTCTTTGCCCTCTCAGGCATCTTCCTACCTGGCAATAGAAATGACAGGACAAGATAAAATTCCCATCAGTTTGGTTACAGATCTTGCAAGAAATTTACTCTTTTGTTTTGTTAAGGAGCATACTTGTTGTGATTGTACTGAAGTGTCCAGATTGCAATGGATGCAGCCCTCTGATATTAAAATGCTGCTGAGACAAAGGATAGGCACCAGCCTGTCCAAAGAACTGTTTGGAGCCAAGTCGGTGGTACTTGTGTGACAGTGGCTAGGCCTGGAACAATGTCTAAGAATTAACATTCTAGTAGATTCTCAGCGATCTCTGATCTTTCCAGGCCAGACCACCAGGGGGGAGGGGTCAGGGGAAACACTTGGTTCTTTTCTTATTTATGCTTCTGTAACTATTTATCATAAATGGCAGGAAGTATGTGAGAAATTACCACAGATTTTGGAGCTGAGGTAAATCAGCCCCACTTGACATCTTACTCACAATTGAAAAGTTAAAAATATAATTTAAAAAGTGGTACATACCATATTAAGTGACAGCTTTGAGCTGAATGAAACTTTCAATGTGTGTCAATGAAGAGCACAGGAAAAGAGACTGAAATTTGTCCCTTAAGCTTTCTACTAATGCTCAGCTTTGTGACTGCAAATAGATTGTGTAATCTTGTTCTTCTGACCAAATGTTTTTTCCTTATTAATGTCCAATAATGAAGGTAACAGCATAGGTATATGACACCACATAGCTAGTGAAACACATGGTTTTGAGGAGTTTTGCATGATAAAGGGAAAATGTGTGACAGACTGGTAAGCAGCAGAATATCAGATTTTGTGTGCATATTTCTGTGTGTGTACAACTGTCAACTGGAGGAAAGTAAACAAATTATTTGCTATGGTGGTCTTTGGATGCCAGATTAATAATCACTAATTTTCTTCATTGTACATTTTTATAGCTCTCAACTTCTGAAAGTTTCTATAATATAAATTTATGCGACAACACTTTTTCACACTATGAAATCTTCTCTGCTCCCATAACTTATAGTTATAAGACTCACAGACTGCCATGGATTTTACAGTACGAAACCTAGTGGGAAAAATAACCCCTTCTTCAGGTACATGGCATGGGGCAATGAGTCTTTATTGGTGGGACACAGAAGTAGTTTAAGGGGTAGACTTGGGAGGTTTAGTAACTGACACTAAATTTAGTCTCAACCATACTCTAGCAATGTCTTATCATTAATGATAAATATTTTTAAAAGTCTGTTGTAATGCTGGATGTGGTGGCACACACCTGTAATCCCAGCACTTGGGAGGCTGAGGCAGGAGGATCATTGTGAGCTCAAGGCCAGCCTGAACTACATAGCAATACCCTGTCTCGAAAAGACCAAAACTAAGTGTCTTTTATATCTATCAAGGTAAAGAAAACTTTCAAGACATGGGTATTGCAAGTGTTACAAACTGATGGCTTAAAGTTGACACAAAATGATTTTGCAGTCCGGGGTTCAGAATGCCCTCTTAGTGCACTGCTCCCCCCAGAGGTTTGGGGATAGAGGACTTAGATTACTTTCTTGGGGAAAGTTCTTTCCTTATCAGTCAATTGTTCATCTCTACAAATTTTCCATACTATCTCTTTGATG
This sequence comes from Dinomys branickii, assembly GCA_004027595.1. Taxonomy (NCBI): domain Eukaryota; kingdom Metazoa; phylum Chordata; class Mammalia; order Rodentia; family Dinomyidae; genus Dinomys; species Dinomys branickii. The sequence continues at coordinate 104,646 of PVLD010001520.1, forward strand.
AATGAGTTTACCAGTGGGGTCAAATATATATTAGGACTATTTTACATCAAACTTCAGACTATTGTAACATTATTCATACACACACGACACACAAGATATATGGAAATATATATATATATATATATAGTGTGTATATAATATATAATACATATATATTATATACACACACAAAACCTGGATGAAATTTGGATTTCAAATATAGTGTAAGTAGATAATACTTATGATTATGTTTCTTAAATTATGATTATGTTTCGTTTTCTACCTTATTTCCTAGTATCACTAAATATTTAATGATAGTCTTTCTTTTTCCTGTCTTTTGTGAGACAGAGTTTCAATATGCAGTTCAAGCTTACCCTGAACTTACTTTGTAGCCCAGGCTGGCCTCGAACTCCCAGCAAGCCTCTTGTCTCAGCCTCCCGAGTGCTGGGATTACAGATGTGAGCCACCAGGCCCAGCTTTTAATGATAGTTTTAAACAACTTTCTAATATGATTCTTCTTTTATAGTCTTGTAAAATATACCCCTGACTTGAACGTTTGGATTGTATAAGCATTTCACAATTTTGGTTCTTATTCTTTCTTAGTAATTTTGATTGTTGAAAGTACCAAATGTATTGGAGTTCTCTTTGTTTTGTAGCTTACCAAAAACTGTTATTCACTTTGGGGTTTCTTTTCACTTGCCCCAAGCTTTTGAATAAAATAAGAAAATTACAAAAGAAAAATGTCTAACCAAAACATTTGAAGCACACACATAAATTCAAAAAAATGTAGAAAATTTAAAATGTATGAGAAAGAAAATGAAAATTATGTATTACCTATCACACTTTAGAATATTTACATGTTTGTGAATATCTTATCTACACCTCAGGTCTTTTTAACAGCTTTGTAATATTCAGTCATAGAATATCATATTTCAATGAGACATTTTATTTCCAGGCTATTTTAAACTTTTAAAACTTATACATATTTGTAAATTTGTATTTGGCAAGCTTCTCATTTTTTAAAAAAGTAAATCTCTGTAAAGGATTTTCTGGATCAAAGACAGTACATTGAAAACTTTTGGGTAAACATTAGCAAAGTGCTGTGGAGAAAGGTGATACATTAATCCTTTAGAAGCTTCCTGGGGTTTGGTCTGTTGTGGTTTCTCTTTTACTTTGCTCCCCACAGAATATTTAGTCCTTTATTAACATGCTAGTTTTCCACTACATTGATGTTTTATTATCATTACCCTCTTTTATCTCTATTACAAAGTTCCTTATCTTTATTTAGTTTAATTTAACTTAACTTTTTGTCTTTTTGAGACAGAGTCTCACTATGGCTGGCCTCCAACTCACGGTGATCCTCCTGCCTCAGCCTCCCAAGTGCTGGGATTACAGGCATGCACCTCCACACCTGGCTAAAGCTCCTCATTTTTATACTTCTCTCTTTTCATGGTTTTGACACACATTCTCTAAAAATTACAAAGGCTTTGGAAAATGTTGTTCTGAAAGAGATTCATCCAGGAAGGTAGGAAAATCTAAATGAACACTGTTAGGCCCAGTGTTCCAGAGAACTTTCTTTTGAGGGTGCCTGGCAACAGGAGGAGAAAAAGAAAAGCCTAGAGGTAGGGTGGTATGTCACAAGACTGTAGTTATAAAACTGAATTGTGAAAGAGGACTTTTTTCTTGGAGAATAGTTTTATTCACTGCATCTTCTATTTGCAGAAGTATTTAAGAACCTACCTGTCCTTAAAATGGTGAAGGCAATCAGTGATGTTATTGACTACTGCAGAAATGGAATAGTAACATTCCATTTAGGATTATTTTAGATCATGAATTTATTTTTCTGTAAGCACTTTATCCCTCAGATTTAATAGAACTAGATTAGCATAAGAGGAACTGGAACTAGGCTTCGGGAAAGAGATTTGACCTTGATAACATAACCTCTGAAATTAAAATTGTTATAAATAATAGTTAATCTATAGAGGTAACTTCTTGACTAATCTAACCACAAAATATAATTGGAAAAGGATACATGATACTAGGAGAAATGTCAACTCTAATATGTTTTTAAAGAACATATTAAGTTAGTGAGAATTTAAGATTTTTAATATTTTAACAGGCTTTATCTCAGTTTAAAACACATTTTCTCTACTATAGAGCTCAAAAATCTAAAATATTCCACAAAACATCTTCACAAAATGCTATCACAATATGAAGAAATAAACATAGTAATCATTTTGTTAGTAGAAATCATTTTAGGGGTAAAATTAGGACCATACAAATATATATTTGAATTATAGAAAGCTATGAGAAATAACTTACAGCTTCTGTAGTCTTTTTGATAGTGGTGTTGATGTATAGTACACTTTCTTCCAAAATTCTCACATCGTATTGTCTTCTGTACTATAATTCAGGGTTCTCTTCTCTGTCAGACTGCCCCGTTGTGTTTTCCCCAAATTGCAACAATCTATAGAAAAGTCTGCTCAATAATACGCAGAAGGAATCGAGAGGTGATTGGTTAAAGCAGTGAAAAGTAAGAAGTTAATAATGCTTAACATTATAAAAATGCATAAAATGTCAAATGATACTTTGTATAGTGAATTGATGAATAGTAGGTTCATGGATGCCTCATCAAAGGCATGACTCTTAGATATAGGAATACACTGTGCATGTCTTTAAAATTGCTATTTTTATTTCTCCCAGTGCTAGGGATTGAACCTGGGGTCTTTAGCTTGCTTTGCCACTGAGCTATGCATCCATCCTTTTTAAAATTCTGAAACAGGGTCTCACTGAGTTTCCCAGGTTGACCCTGAACTTGTGATCCTCTTGCTTCAGCTACCCACCTAGCTGTCATTGCAATTTTGTGGCACCATGTCCAGTTATTAAGAATAATTTTTACAGATACTATTCATTTTGAATATTTCCCTACATTCTCTATTATCTATGCTTCTTGTGGCTCTGTACCCTTGTTGAGCAGTGTCTTGCCAAAACAGACTGACAAAATCCAGTCAATGGATTCATTCTGTGACAAGCATTTCTTTATAAATATTTAGCTGATATGACAGGACCTCCAACAAATTACTTTGGCTTTTCAGGATTTCGCTTTCTGATTTGTACAACAGAGATAATACTAATGCCAGCCTCTCCTGGAGAGTCAGCCAGGGTTGTGCATCTCAGGGAAGATAATGCACATACATATTTGGCATATGACTTGTCATATGATTAATTACTAATCTTGAGTGTTTGCTGCATTCTACCAAAATGAGAATCAGAATGACTGCCAGGTCTCTTTGGGATGGTTACTAGTGGCAAGTATTTGTTTGACAGTGGAACAACCTGCATTATTTTGTTGCTTAGCATAGAATAAAATATACATCCACTTTATCTGGATATATAAAATCTACTAAATGTCAAGTGAGATATAAAAAATAACTGATCAAAAATTATATGAAATTTATGAATCTCCGCTCCATGATATATGTATAATTTTTACCTGTACATCTGTGATCTTTAACTGGTCTTTTATTTTAGTAAGAAGAGGTTTCAAAAGAAGATGGATTGTGTGAAGAAACAATAAAAATAGGGTAGACCAGCTACACATTCATTAATTATTCATGTATTGGGACACTAATGTGTGAGGCACTGTGACCTTCAGTTCTATGCCAGCAGTGAACACAATGCAAGACATACATTTCACGTTAAGGAATTTCCAGCAAATAGAATGCAGGGTTTATCAAATATTTATTCAAATGAACTAATGATTGAATCAACCAAGAAGGTTAGAAATAATTACAGTAGAATTGCTCTTACTATATGCCTGGTAATTAGTTACCCAAGTGTCCATTAAAGAAGGAAATTAAAATAATTTGAAGATAGACACTTTATTTTAACCAAAACATATAAATATACTTCTATGCCCTATTTTTTATGTGTGTGTATACCACCGGGGATTGAATCCAAGGTCTTTGCAATAAGCTATGCTATGGTTTGTGTCTGCACGTCCTCCCAAAGCCTCATGTAGTTATGGAATAGGCTTCTAGAGTTTATGGTCCATCCCTGGTTCCATAGTTCAACTACCTGCCCTGGGGCCGGCAGTTTGCTAACAGTGTAGGGGAGGGAAGAGCCTGCTTGTCATACTCGTCCCCTTGTACTCTTACTGCTTTTGCTGTTTTCTGCCACCATGAACTGTTGCCCTCTGCCATGCGCCACCTTGCCTTGGAGCCAGTTCATTATAAACTGAAACCTGCCCAAACTGTGAGCTGAATAAATCTTTCCTTCCTTAATTCTGGGCATTGGGTATTTTGTCTCAGCCATGAGAGAAATGTAAAGAAGACAGCTACCCCCTCGGCCCCTTTCAGGATTGATTGCTTTGAGAAAGGGTCTCACTAAGTTGTCCAGGCAGGACTTGAACTTGTGATCCTTCTGTCAGCCTCACAGAGTGCTTTGATTAGAGGAGTGAATCCCCACACCCATCTCATTCACTACTATACTAATGCAAAACTTAAAGATTTTCTTTAATCAAGGTACCACCAGATGTGAACATGTTCTTTCATATTTGCTTAAATCACACCTATAAAATGTGACTTTTACCTTCAATTTCTTTTAGGATTATTTTAAGGCATCTAATCATAAAATTCATCCCAATTTCCTCCCATTCCTTTTCAATTGTCTTGCTTAATCAAACTATGCAATTAAGAAAAATACTAGTGCTTGCAGTCTACTAATATTTATAAAATATTCTTCTTGTTTTTCACAGGAATAACTCCTTTTTTAAGCCCTCATATTTCATTTGTTCATACAGTATCTAATAAAATCATGTAATTATAGTAGAAAACATTCACGTAAACAAGTTTAGAAAGAAATCCTATTGAACCTTTGGCAATTGCGTAGCTCTGCTGTCCTGACATCCCTAAGTACAACGTACTAGGTACACCTGTCCCTTGTACTGGACAGGGTGCAATTCTTCCTAAATTCATCATTCAGTCGAGATTGCTCAGGAGACCTTCCACTGTCCGGTCTTGGTGCCCACATTGTTAGCTATGTTGCAGGCCCTTGGCCTATCTGGATGAATTCACAGTGTAGCAAGGAAGACAGATGTATGAGGTAATGACTACCCTAATTATGATGTAGGTGCTACAGCAGAGGGATGTGTAGGGGCCCAGTTCCATAAAGGAGGCTCAGCCTAACTATACAGAACTAGAATTAATACGATATTAGAAGACATTTGATACAAATTTTGTTGCTTGAATAGCAGTTGCTAAACTAAAGAGGGATAAATCTCTTAGAAAAACATGAGTTGAGGGCTCACAAATTCATGGAGGTACCTAAGGTGTTAGAGTCCTCCCTAGGAGCTATGCAGTTTACCCTGCTGGAGACTACAGGACTGAGTGGCCTGTTAGAATTACTTTAAGAGACTTAGGAAAGGAGTCTTACAGAGGAACAGGGGACAGAAAGGTTAATTCCGGCCAGGTGTGTGGGAGAGGGGGAGGGGACATGTGCTGGCTGAAGGGAACTGCCTAGAAAAGGTCGCCTCTGAGCTTTCAGCTTGCAGGAGGCTGTTTCAGGCAGGAAACAGCCCAATCTTGATTCTGATGTCTGGAACCTTCAGCTGAGGTTGTGGATGGAGGTACATAACCTAGAGACGCTAGCTAGCCTGTTCAGTAACAATTTTTCTCCTAGGGATTGCATTCACCTACAGAAAATGCAGAGGCCATGGGACTCCAGTTCTGGGTTTCTTCATTTTGGGAAAAGAAGTCTGACTCAGACACTATAAAGCGTGAAAGCTTAGCAAGTCCAAGCAGAGGAAGCGTGTCAGGGGGAGGAAAAGCCATTTGTGCTGCCCTATTTTAGATCTGATACACAGGGTGATTTGTGGAAAAGTAGCACATTCCCTAAAGAAGTAGGACACCTGGTAACCCTCATTTTTATGAAGAAGCCAGATCTAGTTGTGGCCAGCTTAGTAAATAAGCCCTTTTTTCTTAAAGGCATGAAAATCCCACTCAGATCCAATGTGGACCCTCATTGCCCAGGAAAATCTACTGCGTGTGATCTTTGAAATCCTGTAAGCACAGCAGTACAATAATGAAAGCATTCATCGCTTTCCATGAGTTACTTTATTTTGCTTCATGATGAAGTGTGCTTCAGGTGCAGCTGGTGGAAGCCACCGTGCTACACAATTAGTGATGATTTCAGTCAAACCTCGGCAACTACTACCCAAGCCTGTATGTTGTAGCCCTTGATAAATAATGAGATGACACAAATATGTTTCTTTTTTTCCTTGTGAAAGCCTTTGTGAAGGCTACAGGATGTATGTGCTTTGCATCCATCATATATTCATGCCTGCATTTGGTATTTTGTACTAGTTCTTATAATCAGTTTATTCTTTTTGAAGGCCGTTTTGTGAGTAGATTGCAAAGGCAAGGGCCTGGCATCCTGTTCATGTGCTTGAGTCTAATTCCAGCTTTTTCTCAGCACAGCGTGGGCACAAATCCTTGACCCATTCAAACCTCAGCTGATTTATATAGAAAACGTATACAAGGTACTCGGGTTCTTTACCTCCTGGCGTTAATACTGAGATACTACAACAAAGAATACCTTGAAATCTGCAAAGCACTCACAAGGTTAAAAGTATTCAATGGAAATTTTGCATGGCGCTCCTTCTACATATTACCACGGTCATTACGGTGTCAGTGCTTGTGCGTTATATCAAGTTACATAAACCAGATTTGAAATATTTTTATCTGCTTTCAAATCTTAAACCTGTTATTTTTGTAACAGGTTTTTATTGGCAAAATATTTCAGTGGGCTGTTAAGATGTAACACTGGGTATGTGTTTTACGTTACATTTAGCCTGGGAATTTTAATAAATTAAACAAAGCCTTCAGGTCAGCTGTATTAGCTAAAGATTTTTAACGTAGCAGAAACTACCTAGGTAGTGAATAGTAGTGACTGCAATGTGGTCCATGATCAGCAGTGGTAATAATACCTGGACGCTTAGACCTTAAAATTATTAGGCACTAAATCAATGCTAAGTCAGGAATTCTGGAAAAGGGTCTTGCAATTCATATTCTAATAAATTTTAAGTATTTGTGTTTATTGATTTGTCCCCTTAAAAGTATCAAAATCATGAAGAACCTTGTACACTGCTCGCTGTGCCGTAATTAACCTACACTTAGAAGCCTATGTGTCACCTTTGCTGCATCCTTCTGGTTAGGAGTGAATTACATGCACTATTTACACTCAAGAAAAGGAGACCCAGGCCAATGGATCCAGGGGTCATTTTAGAATTCTACCCATTCCACCATAACGGAGGGCAGGGTAATTATGATAAGAGATGCATAAAATAACTTTCCATTTTGGAAATAAAAAGTGTTCGGATTAGTCAATTGGATAAAGAGACTTTTAACAGAGAACCAGGAGATGGATCTTTTGCAAATGGGGAGGAGATCAAGAGATGGGGGAAAGGGGAGAGAAGGGAGGAGAACGGGCCTGAAAAGAATGAAGATGTGCTGCGTACACGTACCAGCTTCCTACGATGAATGTAATTGTTATGTACAGCAAATGTACTAATAAAAGTAAAAGTTAAAACAATTTTACAGGGCTGGAGGTATAGCTCAGTGGTGTAAGTGCTTGCCCGCTAAGCACTAAGGCCCTGAGTTCGATCCCTGGTACTGGGAAAAAAAAAAAAAACAAAACAATTTTACAAAAAGATGCATAGAACTTACTGGTTCCTCTGCTGAACACTTCTGAAACAATTAACACTCACACGGGGGGCTGGAGATATAGCTCAGTGGCACAGTACCTGACTAGCAAGGCCAAGGTCCTGAGTTTGATTCCTGATACCCCAAAACTACACTCACAACCTGAGTACCACTGGTCCTTCTTAACCATTTAATGAGGGACTCACTCTGATGCCTAACTTGACCACTTGGCTATCTATTCCTATTTTCAGATGATTGCCTCTGCTTCTGCATGTGCATTTCTTATGAACCACACACCAGAGCATCTGCAGACTGAGAGGGGCTCTTCCCATGTCTTCAAAGTCTCTTTTTTTTCCTCAGAAATAAGCATGTAAGGGTTAGCAGAATTTAGGCCAAGACTTGCTTGCACAGGACAGCCTACCTGTTGGTGAACTTGTAAAAGAGCCAGTGTTTACTTCTAATCCCGAAGTGGCTGTATTTACCAAAATATTGAACAGCAAAGTTAGCCTAGGTCAGTATATAAGAAAGCAATTGTTGAAATGCTTATATTGTACATTCTCACCTACTCAAGTTTGCTACAAAATAGGTTAGATGAACAATTCCTGTGCATGGGTGGCAACCCATGATACTCCAAAAGGCAGGGACAATGGTGCTGGGAAAAAGTAGTCTGGGAAGAAATATCTAAGCCTGAAAATCTACCTCTTTATTCAGAGTTCCTCAATGTAAATGCCTAACTCTACATAGCTGCTAAATCCTCCATGTATGTACTTTAGTTTCTTACGAAGACTTCAATTTACACAAAATATACAATACTTTTTAATGAGATAATTAGCTAGAGTACTCTTTACCAGAGTTGTTTCATTCTATATGTGGTAGCGACCCTGAAGTCATAGGTCATGCATGAAAATTTTAATGAGAACATCATTGTCTTTGATGCCATGTTGAAAATAAAGTATATAAATTTCCTGAAAACTACCCAATTAAGATATTTCTTCTATAAATAATGTGCATTTTGCTAAAAGTGCATATTATATATGTTTGTTAGGAAACTCTCATTTGCTTGAAGACTCCACTGCCTTAAAATTCTCTGCTGGGACTCATCAAGAAAACCATCAGGAAAAGAAATGCTACCAAATCGCACGCTAGCTCTGTCTTTACTTCATCAGAGCCAAAGCAACTGATATTTGAGTATATGCTATTCCATAATTCCCTCACAGTTTCTGTTTTCTGTTCGTTGGTTTGTTTGTTTGCCCTGTTTTATGGTTGTTAATTAACTGATTGAGCTCTCCTCCTATCTCTACATTTCTTTACAATATCAAGTGTGTCTTGTGACCACGATCAGCTGCAAACACAGCATCAATTAACTTACCAAATCAGAATCTTGTGTGATTAATCCATAATGACAGGCTGTTCTCCTGACTGATTAAATTCATTATCAAGCAGCCAGAGGTAGAGCACTCTCCATGGAAGATTTATTGCTCTGGAATTACCTTTCTCTCTCACACTGATGAAACTAGGTCTGATAAAAAGAAAGTAGCAAATATTAAGGAGCCCCTTTACAGGATAATGATGTGCTCTTTTATAAAAGCCTGGTCTGTGTTTTCAGTGCCTCAGTTCTAAATAGAAAAAAAAAAATCCTCAAGCAGACACCATTTCTGATTATTCAGAAAGCAGTAGAAATGGGTTATCCTCACCATATGGAGTGATTAGTTTCTATAGTCATCCCAAGTGTGAGTCAGGCAAAACAGGGTGAGATTATTGCTTTTATTCTTTAGGCTACCACCTTGGTTCGCCTCATCACCAGCAAGAGTAGATTAGTTTTCATAATCTTCTGAATGTCTTATTCACTGAATTCCCCATTCTACAAGTCTATTGATAGACAGATTAATCTCCCTTGATGTGGTCAATTCCCCCTTGGCAAAATTACAGACTAAAATTCATACATGCACAAAACCTCAGCATAGGATGCGGTCTTTTCCATCTCTAAACTTTAGTCATTTATTTCATTCTTTATTTAAAATTTTCCTAGTTACCTGAGCTGGAAGTGACTTCATTTTTTGTCACTGTTAGTATGACTCTGGGCACTAAGGAACTCTTTCTGTATCACCAGATTTTTCTTTTCTGGAGCATTTTGTTTTCAATAAACTGGTAGAAAATTATTTCATATTGTCCTCTGTGTTCAAGCAAGGGGTTTGCATCTACAGACCAGTACCTCACTGAGATTTCTTGGGAAGAGTGTGTGAATCTATTTGCTTTATCAAGTTGCCACCCAATGCATTTGATGCACCATCATTTGGAAATAAGTGAGAGAGAATACCTAGACCTATTACTTTGTGGGCACTACCAGGAGACAAGGGGCCCAAACAACCAAAGCGTGGGGGTGTGGAAGTTACAGACATACACTTAGGAAACACTTAGGAAATACTCAACACCATGTCAACTGTTTACATGTTTGTGGCAGAAAAAAAAAAGGCTGCTGGGTTCCAGAAGGTTCTCTGCACTTCTGGTTAACTTACTGAAGCTCTCTGAACCTTCTTCTCCTTATCTGTAAATGGGATAAACTAACACTTCCCGTTGGGTTGTTTTCTTGCATAAATTAAGTAGAATAATGGAAATAAAACAACTTGCAAAATGCCTGCCTTAAGGTAGATACAAAGGAGATCTTAGCTTCCCCACCCTAGCTGTAAGTTCATCTTGCAGTCACTACAGGGGAAGGTAAAAGCATGGTGACTCTAACTGTATTATTTACTATTTATGATATGTTCTATGTTGACCATTGCATTACACTCTGGAAATTTTTTAACGTGTGATCTCATCCCAACTATGGTTATCTATTTTTGAAGAGCCTCATTTTTCCTAAGATTTACCCAGCAGAGAACTGGTGAGTGAAAGAATGACTCATATACAAGAGTTCTGTACGTCAGACACGGCATCACACATGCTGAGCAAAAGTCATTTCTAAACTGACATTCCCCTTATAAGCTCCTTTCCATTACACTACACTATTTAATGGTAACAGCCTTTGGAAGATACATTCTTAAAATCAAAAAGTAATGATAATGACAACAGTTTCATATTTCTGGAACTTCTTCTCCAGTTTATAGTTGATAACATGGTTTAATTTTTCTTCCCAGTTGGTTGGAGAAGTTTCAGTGAGTACTGCTTGCTGACAATGGCCTTCTGTAAGAATTCTTTTTTTCCTTTGTATTCCCTCAATACCTCTCTCCAAACCAGTAGAGATTTTCCTACCATTCACTACTGGGTGAAGCAATTTGCTATCCCTTCCTATGTTAAGATGAAAGCCAGAGATAATGACTTTCCACTGTTACACTGGGGAAATGAACAAAGGGAGAAAATATACCCTATAAACAATGGCTTATTAGCTGTGGGGAGGAGATATTGCCAGCAAGAGTCCCTACAATCTAGATTTAATCTGAAAGGCTCTGCAACCTACATAGAACGTAGAAAATTATATCAGTTTTTGAATATGTCAATACTTTCAAGAAACAGACTTTCTAGTCTAAGATCAAAAAATGATACAGAGGGAAAGAAGAAGAGGGAGGATTTTGAGCTCTTAAAGTCAACCACAAAAAATCTCTTGACCTTTCTTGCTGGTGGGGTGGGGGTGGTTCAGGCCAACACAATATACAATCCAGCTGTCTTTGATGTTTGTCTAGCAGTATTTTCTCTGAAGAAGAATCTTCAACATGACAAACAGTGAGATTTCCCAAAGGGAGGGGAATTTGTGGCTTCTTAAAATGGAAAGTGTTACGTGTACTTGAGTAAAGCTGATTAATGATTCTTAGTTGTAAATTTTGCCAAGGTTAACAGATCCCTGTGGTAAACCATATATACAAATTATGAGACACATGGCCTCTACGTTGTTTTTTTCTTTCATTTCTGTTCATCCTCTCCTCCCTAAGAGTTTTATGACTGTACATAGCCTTGGCTTTAGCTTACAGTCTGTAGGATCAACATTTTCTGTGCATATTTGTAGTTAAAGTTTGGAGTTGAAGGTGATTATTGTAAATATTTCTCAATTTCTGGTAGTAAGCTGTCAAATCCTCCATTAAGAGGATCTTATCATAATTTCTTTCTCTTCAAATTACTTGGCCTTTGTAGCCATGCCTTACAAAAGCATTTTATTTGCTCCGAAGAGAATAAACAATAGTCCCAAACTGAGAAATACAGAGAATTTAACACCCTGATTTTCTGTGTAAAAATAGCCCTACTTTTGAGTCTCAAGTGCCTGGCCAGAGAGACCTACTCAGGACCTGGTTATTTTATAAAATGGTGCTGTCTGGCTGCAGGGACGCTACTACAGCTACAAGGAAACCAGTTATCTGCTCACCAGAGAAAGAATTTCCAGAGAACACAATCAACTCTGTCTCCTGAGAAAATTTTGCATACCCCATCCCCAATAATGCATTATTTTTTTGTTTTCCCTCGGGAAATATATTTGTCTCTGTGTTGTTTTCAGAATCAGATAAAAATCTCGTTGTAAGGCCAAGAGCTAGATTTTACTGAGTGTTTACTATAGGTAAGTTAGCATGTGGCGTACTTCACCTTCATTATCTCATTTGGTCCTCACAAAGCCCTGCAAAGCATGTTCCTTGTTTCAGGGATGAGGAAACTGAAGTTTGTGAAATTGTGATGAAGCCCTGGCAGGCACCCTAATTTACGTTCACCATCTTCTGAATATTCCCAGTTGGACCCATCCCAGTCAACAGTGTAGCCCAGGGCTTCTGCCTACTGTCCTTCGTTCCTGTATTTTCTCTCCTCAAATCCTACTCTATTTCTGATGCATGACATTTACCTGAAAGGCAAAAATAACAGAATTTAACCTGAGAGATTTTCTTTCCATTTACCCAAATCAACCTTCAACGCCGGAAATTGAATTTGAGTCTGTAGTTGAAATTCAGGCTTCTGTGTGAAGACCGGAAGTTAAGGTGAGCTGGGATCTTCTGCGCAGCTTGGGCAGGAGACCAACTGTGTCTTACTCAAGAGTCCTGGAGTCCTGGGCACGGCACAATATTGAAAGAAGAGACCTCTTCTTGTTATTATCCCCATAAAGGAAGGGAAAGATTCTTCGGCCTTCCAAGTCAGACAATGAAATGCAAGGTGGTCTTCATACCTACAGATGTCTAGGGTGGGGCTTCTGATAATGGCTAATGTACTCGGTCATGCTAAATAAAGGGCATTGAATCATGATTCTTGGGGTTTAGTTCTCAGTATCTCCAGTTAATTTCACTGACCTTCAGTTGCTTTATTTATGAAAAGGAAAGAATAGTAGCACAGTATTCCTAAAACTGTGCAGGAATTAAGCAAGAACACAGGTGTGGAAGTACATTTAGTTGTAAAATACTGGAATTAATTAACTGAGTTTCTGACCCGAGAATATCAAAGAAACTTTCTTTTGATTCATTTTCGTATATTGAGTTAAAGCAGTTTATAAATTGAACATATTTTGTATGAGTTAATAGTATATTAACTAATAATATTATAATTACTAGTTAAAATAATAATATTGAGTTAAACCCACTTTAAGCAAGAAATTCAAGTCAGCCTGATAATACATAGCTAAGAAATATGGCTTTCTCAGGAGACTGTGACTCCTGTAGACCCAAGGATCGGTGAGGCTGTTGATTGTGCAGGGGAAAGCAGCATTTAAAAACAGCTCTAGGCAAGTGAGGTGAATACACACATTCATGGTGAAATGAATGGGAAAAGAGGAAGGCCTTTGGAAGTCTCACCCATGAAAGAAGCTTGCAGTTCTTAGGTGCTAGAAGAAAGGTTATAGATCTTTGAGTCCTCAGAATTTACCAGCTTAGGTTCTGGTTCAAGAAGTACTTTAAAAAGGTCCTTTCTTCCTATATAGTGATAGTAACAATTGTTGAAAAAAAGACTCTTTTCTTTTTTCTTTTTTCTTTTCTTTTCACAGGCACTTTATGTTGAATCTGTTGCTCAGATTATCCAGAACTTATAAATCTGCTGCAAAAACGTTCTGTCTATATCATGTTTCTTAAAATTAACTGGACTACACATACATTTTGTCTTGTTATTATTATTATTATTTTTTTTTTTTAGTTTTTTGAGATAAGACCTGTCTTGTGGTATAGTTTAGGCTGGTCTTCAGCTCATGGTGTACCCAGGCTGACTTCAAACTCATAGTGGTCCTCCTGCCTCAGCTTCCCAAGTGCTGGGATTACAAGTGCACACTGTGAATCCCAGTTTTATAGTTACCATAACTTTGCTGTGTCTCCTGTCTTATTTCACAGAGCTTTATCCTTAAAGAAATTTCTCAGAGGCACCCATCTACAGTTTCAGTTCTTTCCTTCTCGTCTCTGAGCAAGCTTTTGCCGTGTTCCTTTTCTGTACCAGCAGTGGTAATGTCCAGATTTTTCCCACAATGTCCAGCTCTCTGAATTGGCTGTTATATTTATGCCATAGATGCTTTAAAAATCCAATTGACTATCTAGAATTTTGTTTCCTGTATATTCCATGGTTTTTGTGCTCATGAGTATAGAATGGCTGACAGAAAGAGAAGGAAAGGGTGCTCAAGGCTGGCTACTGCATAGCCCGGTGAGGATTACTGTTGTCTTAAATTTTTAATTAATTTTGTACTTGTTGTAGCCTGTTGAAAGCACTTTGACATTTTCATCTATCATGTACACTTACATGTTAGCATTAAAACCCCCAAATTAGTGTTGTTGAATATACCTCAGTTTTCTTTCAATAGCATTTTTGAAATTGAAGCATGCTACCAATTAATATACTATGCACTGATGCTCCTGCTTCCTGTTTAATGCCCTATGTACTCATGAAGTGGCCATGATTTAGCAGCTTCATCCCTTAGCACATTGCAATCATGAGCAAAGAAATAACCCAGTTTAGATGACAACAATGTGGACAGGGTAAGAAAAGCAATAGAAGAATATGTTCCTCTATTTTATTAAGAGAGAGCATCCCAGTTCTTTTCAGTAAGATTAGTAAATCCCAATTCTTCTCCATAAAAAACAACATATAGAAATATGAAACAGATTACCAAAATAATTTGAGCTTTAGAAGTAATTAAATGAATAGATTTTTTAAAACACATATCAAAATGAATTTATTTTTATTTTTGGCAGGATTACTAAGCTAAAGAAATTATGTAGTTTACTAATTTAATTTTAGCCAAACATTTGAGAAAGTCTTTCGTGATCTTCTCATCAGGATGAAAGGAGCATATGGCTTGGATGGTGAAGTGAATTTTTTGAAGCTAGACATCCACAGAAAGTTTTGATAATTGGTTCAATATCAAACCACAAGTTGTTCTCAGATAAAATGTGAGGAATCTGTCCTTGGCACTAGGATCTTCAACATTTTTACCAAAAACTAGACAGAAGAAGCAACATGATAAATACTTAATCAGATCTACTGATTAAAAGATTGGGAGGAATATGTAAGTATATATGATAAATGAACATTTCAAAGTGTTTTCAATGGGCGGAAACACTTAAATAAAAACTTTAAGACTTAACAGGAATAAATACCTGAATTTAGTTGTGTTTTTTGTTTTTTGGTTTTTTTTATAACCTTGCACTCAGTAAGAATGTGGGAGACCTGGCATGGTACCAGTTCTTGTAAACAAGATAAGGGATTTTCCCCGTCTTCAAGCTTCATGTGAGACAGTGGTTTAATGTAGCTGTGAACAAAGCTAATGTAACCTTAGACTTCACATTAAGTGAAGCAGCGTATCCAGCTCCTCGGATGTCACTGGCTCACTATACTTTGCGCTGGGCAGACCACAGCTTGAGTATTAGATTCCATCTTGGACCTGCACGGTTGGAATATCATTAACAATCTAGGTATCTGGATAAAGTAATGAACAGGCACAGCAGAGGGACACCATGCTAACTTGTGTGGTGCTCAGTTTGGTTCATTGTGTCCGTATAAGAAGGACTAGTCTATGAGCGCAGAAACAGGTAACTCAGGAAGAGGACACGTGAATACCACGCATACGAAGGGCAAAATGAAGGTTAGAGTGAGATGTGAAAGTAGGGGCAGGAAGCATAGCATCTGTGAAGGTAACTGCCACTTAGTATCAAGAAATTCCAAGCTGCTCAGAGAACATGGACACGAACATACTGTGACGACAGACTCAAATTTGGGCGTCTAGGAAATAAATGGAGACGTAAACGAAGTGACGGAATAAGTATACCGGAATGAGCACGTCAGAGTACAGGAGAGGGAGCAGGGAGTGTTGATCTTGGGTGGTGCTGTCTGCCTGACTAAACAGGAGTTGGCAAGAGCAGTTTAAAGAGCGAACGCTGGTGTTTGGGGACCAGCACACTGGGAGGGGCTGGGCTGTCTGCTAAGACATTAGCATTCGACCGGATAGGCTTCATAAAACATCCCTGTGCCATCACCCAGAACCCCAGAAATTTGTTTCCCTTATTTGACACCCCCCTTCAGACCCTTAAAAATCAGATGCTGAAGGTTTATATCAGGCGGAATTTTAAGATGCTTTGTTTCCATATATGTAACCTAAAGCCGGAAGATGAAGTCCTTTTAAGAGCACTTTGGATTGATTAAACTTGTTAAGTACTCCTGTTGGATTGCTGCCACAGTCCTTCTTTCTTTTTTATTCTCTAGCAATGGTAAAATATCCCTAAATATAAACTGCATTTTCACCAACATTTTCAAATGTTACTTGTAAAAAGCAGAACAACCACCACAGTCTTGCACAGCACTCTCTCCATGGAGAGACCATAGGTTTGTATGAATCAGAAGAACTAAAGAGAATGCTAGAGGAACCGAAAGGACCTACTTTGGGGTCTGTGTGTTTCTGCATGTCATTCAAACGACCTTGAGCAAGTTACATAACCCTCTTTAATCCTGTTGCCTCATCCATGCATCCATTAAGATGAGGGTAATCACATCTGCAAAAACACTGTATCTGTGAGGGTGAATTGAAAGAATAAACATGACAATTAACATGTATTTTACACTTTGAAATTTATGAAGCATTTCTGACATATTTCATTCTACTTCACCCTCGTGACAACCCTATGAGACAGCCTTTATTATCCTTAGTCTCAGGTTTTCATTTTCCTGGTGAGGTCACTTCTTCCAAGAACTCGTGTTAGCAAAACTGATAGTCATTCCACATAACCCACACCTATAAATATTTATTTGTGATTACAGTATGTCAACACTATTATAGCAAGCACTAGCAACTATAAAAATAAAACCACAAGCTAACATTAGCAAGTGCTTACTATGTGCTGTTCTGGAACTGAACATGTATTGGCTTACTTACCAGCATGCAGGGAGCTTAGTACTCTTATATCCGTTGCACAGATAGAAACTCTAGAGGCAGAGGAGGGATATTTATCACCTGTTTCCAGGGAACTTATATTGCACTCAGAAAGAATGAAGCTGAGATTCTGGCTCCAAAATGTTGCTTTAAATAAACTACAAGAGTTTTTAGGCTTTTGAGTTCAGTGAAAATGAGAGATATGCTCATCTGTGTGAATGCGGGTAAGGTCAAGTAAACAAAAGCCCAGTCCACGCCTTTTGCATGAGAAGAAATGTCCCTGAAGGGGGATTCCAAGGAAGACTCAAGCCTCCCTGCTGCAGTGCCTCCTGAACGTTGCGATCAGTTCTGATGATGGAGAAAGGGTATTTTGGGGGGAAACATACTTAGGTGCAAGTGACATGAGCATTAAATCGTTTCTCTGCTTTGTGTGGATGCCAAATATTTAGATCACTGTAAACACATAAATCATCAGTTTTACTTTCCACAGTTTAGACAGATGTCTAAATTTATAAAGCCAGGACCCTGAAACAAATTTGCATTAATTAATTTTTAAAATATGATATATCAATATATAACTGGTCGAAGGCAGTGGAAATCCTCATCCCATTTGTATCTTTTTTGTTTAGCCATATGAAAAATGTAGGCATCGTATTCTCCGTGCCCACCCTATGGTTTTATGAGGGTCAAATAAGGGAAAGCATTTAAATATACTCTAAACATGGTAAAGTCCCATAAATAACTGATGGAGAACTTGGCCGGTCCCACAGTGGCGGAAAGGTTAAAAAATACATGGCCCTCAACGCAATCATGTAACATAGCTCTGCTTTTTATGGGTTTTTTGATTAAAACATGGGCCCCAGCAATAAATCTTATTTAAAAAAAAAATCTGCTCCCTTTTTGCAATAAAATGAGAAATAAAACTTTGCATTCCGCGACCTTCCACATCCACATCCCCTCATTCTTTTTTCCTAATTCTCCCCATAAAAATAAGTCAAGAAATGGAAGAAAAAGAAAAGGCAGAGGAGACGGTGAATTTTGTTCATTTATGGCTTTTCCTATTGAGCATTTGTTAATTAATGAGCATATTGGTAAGAACAGTACTAATTTTGTCATCGGGCAAGCAAAAGTAACCTTTGTTTACCCACAGGTGGAAACATAAATTGGAAATGTGTGTCTTTGTTTACCTGTGGGTGGACATTTGTTTTCAAACAAAATAATGGTGAAGGAAAAGCATCAAAAATGTTATGGAATTTTATTGGATCGCAAACCTTTTACTGGAAAAATTCTATTTTTTATTCTCCCTTCTGTGTATTTCACATATTTAATGGATCCACAAATTATATTATCTAAAAAATTAAAATTCTTAGTGACTAGACAATTCCAAAGACATTGAAGTTTGATGCCTGAAACCAGATGTTTAAAAGCAAAGATTTTTTCTAAATTGTTTTGTCTCTTCATTTTTGCATCATTTAAGTTGCTTACAGATCACTGAGAAAAAGTGACAATACCAGCAGATATATTCTGTTACTGGTCTTTGAAAGGTAGGAGTTCATATTGTGCACAGCAAAAGCCTATAATGTTCTCTATTCAGTTTAAAAATAAATAGGTGAATTTTAAAAATAAGCTATTCATTTGCTCTCAAACAGCTGCCTACCTTTACAATCCTTTTGAAAGAGAAACTAAAGATTTTCCTGTAACAACTATCCTTGGTGATGCAGGTACAGAGATAACAAGGTGAAAACAATCCAAGGTAATTCTCATTAGTCTTTTTTTAAGACCACATATGCTATCCTTATGTTGTTCTTTGTGAACTCATAAGTACATATATAAATGTTATAAAAAATAAATTGCCATTGGAAAATTTCTTGCCCTATTGAACAGGCAAATAATCAGCCTGCCCAGAATCAATTAGCCTTAAAGAAATAAACGTTACAGCTCCGGGCTCCAACACAAAGCATACTGCAGCACAAGGCACAGCCCTGATAGCGTGGTTGTCTGTAATCTAAGCCCAGCTGATGGATTATTGCGCACAAGGGAGGCTCCTATCGGAGGGAAGTCTCTTATCCTGATGGGCTTGTTTCCATGCGTATTTGAAGAAATGCAGTGCCCATGGTAGAAATAAATAACTGCTGAAAAACTGACACGGCAGTGAGATTTGCTTTTTTTGAATTATTGCTTTGGGGTGGCTTGGGTTTTAGTAGTAACCACCTTTGTTTCTAAGCCATTTACCAAGTGCCAGGTTCCTCCCAAAGTCTAACTCTAGTCTTCACGAGGACTCCACAGACCAACTCAGGAGGCTGCTCTGCTGCCTATGTGCATTTAAAGCCTGCAGTCTATTAGCAGCACAAAATAAATGTTTAAGTAACTGTTAGCTACCATCACCACCACCACCACCACCACCACCACCACAGGAATTCCAAAGGGTGAGCAGGGAAAGGGGCCGGTTTTCATCATCAGTTGCTTTCTGTCCCTTTGACACCGAGCTTTGACTTGAAATTAAAAACTGAAAGCATGTTGAATGTATGGCTTCTCTCAGTGACTGTAAGTAGGGTTTTGTTCCTCTGCGCTTTATCTGAAATGAATTATGTTATGGCTACAGCACTCATCTAACAGCAGCTTTCACCATTAAAACTACCTCGATGTCCTGGTTCAGCAGTATAAATGTGATACAGAAGAGTCCTGAGCTTGGTGCCAGGAATGAAATCAGTACCTTTTGGCAGGTGGTGGCAGCGGGTGATTTTTTATTTCTGTGGCTTTTCTAAGGATGAGGAAGTGGGAAGAATGGGAATTTAGTGAGTAGGGGGCAGAGTACCAGATAAACTGCACTGCATAGGATCAAATCACACAGTGAGACATTTTCCTGGGTCACTCTTGAGTGTTTTCTCAAGAAATCTTGCATTAGCAAAACTTTGGAGCATAGAACTGAACTTGTAGAAGAAATAAAGGATCTTTTGCAATATTATAATACATACTAAGTGAAGAATGCAAGTGTCTAGTAAACCCAAGGAAGGCTATACTTTATGGCCTTATGACTGTACACAGCTTTGGAAAATCACGCCTCCCAAGGCAACACAACTTGTGATACTCGAGTCACTACTGCAGTGCACCTGCATGGGTCATCAATTATAGCTCTCATTTGAGGACATGCCATTGTGTTAACATAATATACTGGTTATATTTAAATGCAACCAGACTTGGGAAGTTAAATATTTCATGTTTCCTTGTATTTGGGAAAGCTAAAGTAGAAATAAATGAAATAATAACATAAAAATGACAGGAAATCAGATGGTAGACTCTTAGGGGTGGAGAGGGGATCTAGGAGGAATGGGCAGAAAGTGGAGAGGGGGCCAAGACCTTGAGAATAATCCAGAGACATTATATGCATGTACCAGTTCCCCCAAACAAATGTAACCATTCAATATTACAAACATGCACTAATAAAATAAATTCTATTTGCTAACCCACATGCTACAAAACAGCTGGCAACATAATGATAAACCTTTCTCTCCTTCCTCATTTTGACAGCTGGTGATTTGTCTTAGATTTATTATTGCAGCTTTAAGATTTATACCTTTACCTCTTTATACACAGCCTGCTTTGCCATTAGTTATCCTAACACTGTATATATATATATATATATATATATATATATATATATATATTTCCATTTTCTATTACTTCAGACAGAATGGCTACTAGTCTTTTCCATCTAGGCTTATTCTTTAAAGGCAGGTATAATCATTTCACTAGAACAATTATTACTGAAAAATTAGATATTTAATTATTTAACATTTTCTTACATGTTAATTTCTTTAATTTCTCATTCCTATGAGACTGGGCACTGTATTGTGTATTTGACTTTAACTAGGGATATACGTAAGTTTAATTGCCTATAAACTTTATTTCAAGATAATAAAGAAGCCAGTTATTTGTCATAAAAATATTTGTTCTGAAGCAGAATTGGATCTGACAGGGTTGAGAGCCAACACCCCAAGTGAAACTATAGAGCTGCTGCTCATTTGGAACAAGACCCTAAATATTCCTTTATCCGCTATGTATTTTGTTTCAGGTAACAGTTTTCTTAATGTAATGGTAGATGACTTGTTTTAAATATGATGGCAAAGATTATTAAATTGGACTCTAGCTCACTGGGGGAGAAAAATAATTTCCTTTTGGGCTGTCCAAGGATTAGCTATGGGGAATGGGCAAGGGTGTGCCATTCTTTTGGGCTGCTGTGATTGGAAGTAGTGTTTGTTCTCGCTGTCAGACAGCTGTTTTGCTTGCAGACTTACGTGGTCTGGGCAGACATCTCATAAAGGTAAACTGTGAGAAGGAGCGGAGAGGAGCCTCAAAAGAGAGGGGAAGCCAGCCTGGAAACCCCTTGGGGGTGGTGTTCTTTGAGTTGTGAAATACACAAGTTTATAAGCAAAGAACTGACATAATAGGCATTACTGGAGAAAAATCACCATGGTGTGAGACCATTTAAAGGAACAAAACCACTATTTACCTTTTACAGAGAGTGATACTGGAAGCAAAAAGGTGGACGTGAATTTAAAGCATACCTGGAAAAGAAAATGGAAGCGCAGGGGCAAGTGAGGAAAGCGAGCAGGAGAAGAACCTGGAAAGAAAAATGATTCTAAACTTTCCACCTTGAATAGAGAGCGAGCCCCAGGATAGGAACTACACAGTGATACGGAGGTCTCTGGGAGTGGAACCCCTGAAGTCACCTTGCTGCGGAGTCATGTCACTTCCCGGAGCTGTGGCACTTCCAGATAGCCACGTCGACATGTGCCTTGTTGGTTGATAAGTAGGGAGAGAGCTAGATAAAATGTCCTTTAAAACTTCAAGGTAACATAACACATTACATGAGTTGGAACGTTAACCTATGTATCTAAATACTTCCTCTGAGGAGAAAAGACCATGTAAGAAACTGTGGGAAGAATTTTAACTTTCTTTAAAATGTCCCCTTCGAACAGTTCTCCCTTGCTCCGGTCATTGGTTTTGTCTCTGGCCGTCACTGACCTCGGGTTAGCGGGAAGGGGTCCACGGCCCCCCCAGTCTTTAGCTCAGCCTTCCTGTCCTTTGAGGGTCCAGTTTCATTACGTTCCAAACCAGTCACCCTGGCAGAGCTGATTTAGGTTAATTATGTATAATTTGAAAGAAATCAAGTGGGGTCTTGGTACTAAGGCAAACTGTTAAAGCATGTAGAAGAGACGGTTTTCAAAGAACAAGCTATATGTGTTTCAAAGACTCCTCTCAGGTGAATTTCAAAGTAAAATAGAATGTACATTTACTCTATGTTTTGTGTTACAGAAAAAGAAGAACAAAGAACAACCTTTCCCACCAGGGTGCTGAATCCTTTTCTTTTATAAAGAAATGCATCCAGCCAAATGTTATTTAATGCCCTTTTTACTTTTTCAGTTTTCATATTCTCAGATCCTTTTTGTTACCTTTTCTACTAATTTCTCCATCCTTTACCCCAGTTCTTATTACAAATCTTCATCTTCTGATCTCATTCAAGAGTGTCTAATGCCTTTTTTGATGTGCATATTAATGTTTTTATAGCTTATCAGAAACCATCATGAACAATGCTGTTCTAGCACGCTACTTCGAAAATATCTTCTAACACTGTTAATTTACTCACTTCATCTAATGAGGCCAAAGAAAGGATTTGCATTAATTCACTGAACTAGGTATTGAATGCTTGCTACATTCAGGCTGCACAGGACTGTAGGGATACAGTAAAAAGGAGAGATGTAAGATTCACTCTCTGTGAGCTCATAGTCTGAGGATACAAACAGTTGTAATATAGGATAGTAAGTTTACTGACAGCAAGGAAAGGGCCGTTTTGATGGTTTCCAGGGAGAAAGGCAGTGGTCCTATCTCCTCATTATGTATGGTCACTCAGTTCACAGAGCACTTATGCCCAGAGAGTCTACTTTTATGACTCCCAGTGACTGCAAATACCAGCTTTAAGGAGGGAAGCAGCGTTGCACTCGTTACATGCAGTAAGGCATTATACAGCTGAGACTGCTTATAATGAGTTTGTGACTGTACTTCTTGATGAACATAAGAGAAAGTCCTGTTATTAACTAAACTACTAGCTTTTATTATTCTGAGATTTTATTTTTTTCAAGGTTATTATAAGCATTCTTTGAAACAAAAGACCAGAAAACCATTGTTTCTTTAGGAACTGTACTAAAATGTGCGTGGTGGCGGGTGTGGCGGTACAAAGCTATAAGGCAAGCACTCTGGAAGCTGAGGCAGGAGGATCACAAGTTCAACCCCAGCCTGATCCACTTAGTGAGGCTTTGTCTCAAAATTAAAAATATAAAATAAAAGCTGAGGATATAGTCAGTGTGCAGGACTTGGGTTCAACCCCTAGTTATCAGAAAAACAAGTGGGGGACATTTTTAAAGTTTTGAAAAATTAAGTGCTTCATGTTTGGCCTACATCTGCCCAGTGGATATTCCAAATCAGAGCGCTAAGCCCTCTATACACCATGGGATAAAAAATGGGTAATTTGACACAACACAATAAGTATGTGTAAAATGCCCAGATGGCTGATAACACCCATCCAGTTCATTTTCTGAACTGCTAGCAAGCACTTTACGTCTCATATGCTTAGAGAGTATCTTAACCATTAAGCTCCATTAGTGAACAAGTATCTCTTGAATTCACTGTTAAGCCCCTACTGAAGGATTCCTGCTCTTGAGAAATCTTCAGCTTACTAAACCTCTTGCTTCATGTCTTTTCTCTGCTGTATCTGATGCCATCATACACAAATGACAGCTTCCTGGCAGAAAATGTTTAAAGACTCAGGACAAATGTGCTTTTCCCATTGAACAAGATCCACACAAGAACCACAGGAACTTTGCTCACTCTTTTTTTCTCTGGACATCCTTATGTCTGACTGACTCTTGAGCCTGAAGCATTTCCTAGATTCACAAAATGGTACTTTGATAAATCATCACCTAGTACAACCACAAGAGAAAGCAGGGCTGATGGCAGAGAAACAGCCCGTGTCTTCATATTGGAGTGATCTTCATAAGGACTAGGGGCAGCAGGCTCAGTTCCATAGCGATTAAATAGGGTGGTGTGGAATCTGGAGGTGAGTTCTTTGGGTTGAATGCACACCTTTACAGCTGTGTTACCTAGGGCAAATAACGGACACTCTATGTGTCTCAGTTTGGGAAAAACAGGAAAATGAGAAGAGCGCTGCTACCTGTCCCAGAGGCTTGCAAGGGATGAGGCATAAATAATGCAAATAAAGTACTTAGAATACTGCCAGGTGCACAGTGAGTTCTCAGGAGATGTTAGCTATTCTTTCTATTCAGCGAGGTTCAGGATAACCATCCATCACAGATAGAGTGCGCTTACATAAGTATCTGTTAACGGAAGCACATATAAATACATAGGCAATCCCTGATTCTTTTTTTCCCCAAATATCCCTACTGTGTATCATGTGCTTGAATCAAGACACAGCAAGTTTGAAACTTTACCTCTTGTGAGCCTGAAACTTTTATTCCTTATTTCATCTATATTTACCAAACATCAAGCAGCCCATACAGAGTGATCTGAGCATTAGGGAGGTAGTAAAAAGCAAACTCAAAATGATCTCTGTGTTCATAGAGCTTTAGTCAGTTGTTCAATCTCTCTAAGCCTCATTTTCTTATCTCTGAAATGGGCATAATACTATGACCTGATAAGGTTCTTCCGAGGATTAAATGAATTGAATTTACGAAGCTCCCAGCACCTGACAGTAAGCACTAAGTAAACATTAATTTCCTTTCCTTTCCTCCTGAAGAGCAGCCAGCCCTTCCACAGACTCTTGCACATAGTTGAGCCTTGTTATGTTTCTGTGCCTCTCTAGTTAAAAGGTGCTGAATGTTTTAAGTAGGATGCAGCTGACGGATGTGATGTTGTTGGAGCCTGATTTTTAATGAAACTCACCCTAAGACAAAAGCAGCGGCAGAGTCCATGTCAGTGTAAGCATGGCCTTGATTTTTGTTCCACATGCCCATCTCGCTGAATTCATCCTTACATTCAGTGGATAGGACATGTGGTGCTATACTGGGTACTTTCACACATTTCAAATAAAATGTTTATTTTCCCAGCACCTCAATAAGCCAGAATAAAAATTTCTGCCCCCTCTTGGGCATTCTAAATACCACATCCAATTCCTCACCGAGGTCTGTTGAAGTTTGCCTACTAAATGTCTCCTCAATCTCTCTACTCCTCCTATTTCTACTTCTTGACCCTAAACTATTTGGTCTGTTTATTGGTCTAGCATAGCACTCAGGGCTGGTTTCCCTCTGTTCTTGTCCTGTGATCTTTCTTCACTCAGAAGCTGTGTAAAGACTTCTAATGCTTCCCTTGGTGCTCAGAATAAGAACTCATCCAGACTTAAAAGGCGTTTCATTGACTACCAGCACTATCCAGTAAAAGTACAATGTGAACCATGTGTACAACTTTAAAATTTTCCAGGAGTCATCTTTAAAAAGCCAAAAGAAACAGATGAAAAGAATTTTAAAATATATTAAACACCATATATCCAAAATGTCATTTCAACATGTAATCAGTATATAAAGTTGTTAATGAGATAATTTTTATTTTTTGACACAGTTTCCAAAATATTTACATTTATATTTACATTTTGTTTAGAACTATCCACATTTCAAGTGCTCAGTGCTACCAAAGGCCACCACCTTGACCTCGACTGTCACTCATTTCCTGCCATTCACAGCCTTAGAATCACACTGACCTTTCAGTTCCTACTAACAACTGTGCTCGCTGCTGTTCTGAGGCTTTTGCATGAGCAGTTCCAACCGTCACCAATAATCCCTTCTACACAGTAATCTCTCACCTACCTCTCAGGTGCAATGTGTTTCTGGCTTAGGAAACCCCTCCTCCTGCCCTGCCTTTGTGCGGTTCCTTTATCACCCTTGCAGAAGCGTGCTTCTCCTTCAGAGCACACATTTCAGCTTGTCACTGTAAACTCACTTTTGTAGATATTTTATCAGCTTCTGGCTTCCTAGCAGACAAAGAACCCCATGAAAGTAGAGGCCCTGTCTGCTTTTGTTCAACATCACATTTCTAGCAGCTTGTAAGACAACACCTGAAGCACTGGAGGAGCTGTTGAGTGGATGAAGGAATGAAGGAATAAATGCATGAATGCATGAGCTAAATGACCTCGCTTCAGTTCTCACATAGTGAGGAAATAAATAGGATGAGACACGGCCCGGTCTGAAATAGGATTTTCTTATTTCAAATCATTTCTTTCCTTGATGCTTCAGTGAAGAAGAAAATCAAAGTTCAGGAAATTTCTAATATATGCATTTCCTTTATGTTCTCAAGTACTTGAAATATAGTGTTGTTATTTAGTTGTCAGGATGCCTATGAAAAGACAATCTAAGGGAGTTAGAGATATCTCTGCAGCCAGAGATTTTAGGATGGATTTAAATGGAGGCACAATGTAATAAGATTTTCTTTTGAAAGCTCTCCCTGGACTTTAATTTTAAAAATGTGTGCAGTTGAAAAATGTGTAGAACCTGCAGATGGTCACTGAGTTTTACTTTAATGAATAATTAATGAATAGGTGAAATAGTGGGGGGATGGGGGGATGGATGGATGAATGGATGGATGGATGGATGGATGGATAGATGGATGGATGAATGGGTGAATGGGTGTGTGGGTAGATGAATGGATGGATGGATGGATGGATGATGGATGGGTGGATGGGTGTGTGGCTGGATGGGTTGATCCTTTTATATACCTTCCTCCATTCACCCAATTCATAACAGGGATGAGGACTAGTCACCACCACCCACTTTTTTTCTTCTTCAATTGCATGCATTGTTTGGCATCCACTGAGGAAAAAAGTAATAGATTCTCTCTTATTTCCTTATGTATAAACCCATTACAAACACATATCTTCCAGCAGAGAGGAGCTGGGCATCTCCAAAACAAAGATCTGTCTTCCCAGCAGATTAAGTCTCCCTGAAGTGAAGAGACATAGGAGAAAGAGAGGAAGTAGGGAGAGAAACCATCAGCTAGATTTTTCTCAAAGAGAATGGCATACGCCAAGGGAGTACCACCTACAGCAAAGACACTGAAACCAGGGAGTAAGTACCCAGCTATGTGACTCAGCATTTTGTATGCTGGGTATTAAAGTGAGAAGTTTACTTCTATATTAAGTATGGAAATACTGTTGTTTATACCCTTCTTGAAGCACACTTACGTATCTTACAGAAAGTCCTCTCGGAGATGTGTCCTTATCACACACTTTCCAAGGTTATTTGCATGAAGGAAGTAAGAACTGTTTCACACGCCTTCCACCCTGAAGTACTTGTACTCACAACAGTTCTCAGTGCTGTATTCTGCAAATGTAACTGGCAGTATGCGTGTGGTTTAATGTAATTATATTCTCAATACTCGTGGAGAGTCCTTGTTTACAACAGGACAGAATTGGTGGTGACAAGATACAGAGAGGACGTGGCATGTATCCTGTCGCTTTTGTCTGATGGCGGAGGCTTAAGGAGATGTAAGGTTTGTTTTTCTGTTATTAAACTAGAAACATGGCTGCTATCGCCTCCCATTGCTCTCCGTCCACATTAACAAGGCGTGTGGAAGACGGAGAAAGTGAAAAGCTGACAGCCTGATAAAGCAGGAGATTCAACCGAGGACATGGCTGTTGTCATTCTCAGCTTTGTCTCCGCTTCCTTACCTTTGGGCCTCTCTTGCACTAGGACCAAATTTGAGGCCAAACATCAGATTGTTTTAATATTACTCAGCTTGTCTTTAAAAGGAAAACTTGAAAATGTCTTTATAGTTTAAGAAAATGAAGCCATCATCCACTTTTTGTTTAAGGTATCATAAACGCAGTGATAGGGATTTTAAAGTCACTTACAAAAGCTGAACTAGGTTTTGTGTGGTCTTCAAGAACAGGAATTGTTTCTCTATATGTTGATTTGATCAGCCCATTAGTCAAAAATGAATACTCTCTCTGTGGCAGTCACTGCAGTGGATCTGAGGAGATAGAGATGAAGAAAACAGTGTTCGCTTTTCAAGACCAGAGATACCTGAAGGGGAAAGGTATGGGCTGTAGAGCACAGAATGGATGAGGTACGCAACCTAGACTCAGTTGATCTGAAGCTCAGTAAGGCTTCCTGGAAGAGGAGGCATCTAAATTTTATCCTGTAAGGCAGTGTGACGGAGCGTTCAGAAGAAACAGCATATGCGCAGCCCTCAGTGCCTTGACCTGATCCCCTGCGTTGTACCTCTAGCATGCAACCTGGTGGGTTGTAGGTTCAATAAATGCTTGTGACTAATGGAACAAAGGAGTGCAGTAAATCATCAAGGTTTTTCTAGCAAATTTCACTTCACGGATTTGTAGAACTGAGGAAATGTGAATAATTTAATGATATTGACCAACTCAAGTCTCTATTGTTATAAAATGGCATATGACACCAAGATAAGCAAATGCCAAAGAAGCACAACTTTTGGAACCACTGGTTAAGTTTGTACTGACATTTCAATGCTGCCCTGGAGAAGCCAAGTGAAGGTGTTTGTTATGTGCACATATTATAAAGTGCAACGCAATTCTGACAGTGACTCGATTCTTGCATGAGCCACCATGCAAACCAGTAGGTCTGTGACAGTAAGAGAAGGGCCCTACACCTACAGGAAGAATAGAGATTAGTGTCAAGGTTATAAGAGGTCTTGTAAGAGAAAACCCCATACACCTTTCTCAGGTTGTTTTCTCATAGCTTATAGAAGTATTGCCTCTTATACTCCACTGATCATATACCTACAGTGGACCAAGGAAGCGGTCCACTGAGCTGAAAGCAAAACTGGCAGAACATCTGAAACACACACCCCCTTATAGGCGAAGGATGGGATGTGACAGTGATCTTGTGGTGTCCCCCACGTTAGATGTAATCAACCTGAGAACCAAGAGGCCATGAGGTGAAGAACACTATATGTGATTTAGCAGTCAAACCCCTTTGTATCACCCATTAAAGCTTTCCTCCACTGCAGCATTTTCTAGCATTACCACAACACTAGATCCTTGCTTATTTAGGAGGAGAAGGAAATTCTACAGTCGAATTGTGGGGGAAGACACTGGCTGGCTCCTCTCCACAGTAAATAGTTTGAAATATTAAAGCTTTGTATTTGAGAACAGATCATTTTCTTTAGGAGAAGTAATTATCAATAAAAGTACTCATTAGTAGAAATTTTATTTTATGATTTAAGATGACCTTTCTGTACTCTTCCCTATGCCATGCATGCCCGGTCTTAATGTTTTCCAGAGTATTTCTAGAGACAGACAGATGGAGGCAGGTGTTCGGTTTGGGCTCTCAACAGTGCACAGGTTGTTCAAAAGTAAACACAGTACCACTTTTATGTAATGAGATGTGTCTAAAAGGAAGTCCTGTAAGCCAGTGGTCTCTAGTACCCAGATCACAAACTGGTACTGGTCCTATTAGGAACTGGGCTTAATAGTTAGAGGTGAGTATGGGCTGGTAGGCAAGCAAAGCTTCATCTGTATTTACAGCCACTACCCATTGCTCACATTATCCTCTGAGCTCTGAACTCTGCCAGATCAGAGGCAACATTAGATTCTCCTTGGAGAATGAGCACTACTGTGAACTGTGCTTGTGAGGGACCTAAGACGCATGCTCCCTATGAGAATATAATACCTGATAATCTGAAGTGGAGCTAAGGCAGTGATGCTAGTGCTGGGGAGCAACTGCATATACAGATTGACATTATCAGAGACCCTGTATTACCACATAATAATAATATAAATAAAGTACACAATAAATGTGATGTACTTGAATCATCCTGAAACGATGCTCCACTCCTTCCCAGTCTGGAAGAATTGCCTTCTGTGAAACTAGTTCCTGGTGCTGAAAAGATTGAGGACTGCTTGTATAAACTTCACTGATAACTGTGAGGCCATTTTTGTGGTGATTTCCTCCCTCTCTCTTTTCTCTCCCATGGAGATTCACACAAATTACCAAACTGTGAATGATATATTTTAAGAAGACAAGAAGACAAATTATCCAGGAAATAGCTAAAAATAGCAGAAGATGTCAATTTACAGAATAAGCAATCCCTCCTTACTGTGCTTCGGGGAGTCACCTTCGGACATTTCATTCATCTTCTGCCAAACCAATAATTTAAGACCGACTGTGAGCAACATCAAGCTTTCTAGGATTTTTTTGCCTCCTTGGAAGATATGTCACATGGGTTGCCCTCACTCAATTCCAAGGCACGTGTCAGCAGCACTGATCTTGTACAGAGTATATGGGGGAGTGTCTGTGTACTACATTTGACTAAATGGTAAGGAAATAATGCTTTAGGTTACAAAATGCATTTTGCCAAGGGCAGAAATTTAAGGGAGAGTACAAATGGCTGTCAACCTTACAATCACCACATCAATAGCCATCAGCTCAAACAGTAGTGAGACATAAATTCTCATTCACAGGATGCACAAAAAACCAACAGTTTGGTATCATTGTCCTTTGCAAAGCTGAGAGAAAAGCATTCTCATACTTTTCAAGGAGAACTGCAGAGCAGTGTGACCCTTATGGAAGGAGATCTGAAAATTTTTCAACAGGATTAGAGGTGCTTTTATCCTTTGGCCCAGCCACTCCATTTCTGGGACTCTGTCCTATAAAAACATCTGCAGAAGAACAAAGTGGCTTGTATAGAAGGTTATTCAATTTGGTTTTCTTCTTTTTCTTGTTCTTTGTTTTGTTTTGTTTTGTTCTGTTCTTACTTGCTCAACCACTTATGAACTGTGTGCCTTGTCACTAAAGTGATTTGCTTATTAACTATCTATTTCTCTTTCTTTTTGGAGTCGAGAGTCAAGGACAGTGCCATAGTAACTATTATTCTGATGCCTCCTTCCACTCAAAAGGTGTTACCTGTGTTGAAGGGTGTGCAGGTCCGGAGTGGAAACTGTGAGAGTCATTCACCACCTCCAGGAATGGACTGGGGAGAGGGAATGTGACAGACGTTTCCCAAGGGGGTCCGGGGACGTAGCTCTGTGTCACTGCACCTGCCTGACAAGCGTGAGGCCAGAGTTCCATTCCCAGTAAAAGAAAGGGAGAGAGGGAGGGAGGAAGGAAGGGAGGGAGGGAGGGAGGGAGGGAGGAAAAGAAAGAGGAAGAAAAAAGAAAGAGAGAGAGAGAGAGAAGTTAGTTTTCCAAGGGATAAGCAGATGGGGTCTCCGAGAGGGCAAGCGGAAAGGCGTGAAGACAGTGCTATGGGAGAAGCGTGCGTCCAAGCAAGGTACTTCCGGTGTCTCTTTGCTGTCAGGTCTAGATCGTAGCATGCCCACAAGAGACAGCTGGGGAGTGTCCTCACAGTGTGCAGCACCAGGGACTGTGTTCTTGCTTGTAATACTAGAATGTTGGAGGTGAGTGATGCTGTCACCAGCCATGGGAGGACGAGGTTAATGTGGAGTGTGCTCAGTAATGGATTAGAGCCATTTTCCTTAAGGAAAAATCATCACGCCTGGGAAAATCTGCAAAGAACAAGAGAAAGTCACAGAAGAGGACAAGTTTTTAAGGTTGAGTGACTGAGAAAGAAGGGGCCACAGGCAGCAAGGGCCATAGAATCGCTCTCTTTGCTTTATTCTTGTCTTTAGCTGTCAGGAGTGGGCCCCCAAGGGGACTTGGCGACAATGCTATTTGATAGGAAGCACAGATTTGTGGGAAAAAAAATTCAAGCAAATAGGAGAGTGTTTCTTCACAAAATTCTCATTGGCACCTTTTTTTTATCCAAATCTGAAAACAGACTTTTCTTTTTCCCCACAATAATTTTATACTTGGCTACAGAAAGTGGTAGGTACACAAGGAGTCAAACACAAAAGCGGGGCTCTGAGACCTCCGCCCCTTCAGGAAGTAGAGATAATCCTTCACAAATGAGGCTGGGGTGTGGAATTTCTGTAAATCAACATTCCACCCTGCGGGTTTTTAACACCCTGCTGGGTTTCTCATAGATGTCCCAGATAAGGGGTAAGGGAGAGAGACTTGGAAAGGGAGAGAGACTTGGAAAGCACTAACTTCACATGGGCATGACTTGAAAGTGGGCCCAACAGACAGATTTATGTGCCTACTTTTAATCACTTGAAATATACAGTGTTAATTTGAAGCAACATTTTACTTCTTAATGTAGTCCAGTTGCATAGTAAAACTCAAATACAGCCACACTGGTAATACTATTCACAATTTTCTAAGTAGGCCCAATATTGGAATCTTAACTCCCGAGTACACAGATGAGTTACCTTAAAGGGCAATTTGGGCTATTCTTTTGCTCATAGTCAAAATTATGTCAAGATATTTAGAGACCAAAGTGGGTTCCATATTCTTTATACTCTCTAGGAAATTAAACTGACACCCATTTTTGATAATGAGTTCTGAAAACCCATAGGTTTTTTTGCGCTCTCAAAGATTATAGAAAGAGAACTGAAAGGGTGCTTAGGTGAGTCATAAGGACTCCATGTCTGCACAGAAGAAGTCAGGAAAGCATAACACCTATGGAAGAGATTAATTGAAGTCTAACACTCCACAATAAAAGAAAATGAGCCATTCTTAAATTTGGGGAATGTAATTTCAGAGAGAGATTTACTGTTCTGTGCTAACTTTAGCTCCTACTACTTGGATTCCATAAATGAATGTGTTCTTGAATGAGTCTCACACGGCACTGGTGCTAAAATCTAATACAATTGCGAATTTCTCCTCTGTGAGTTCCTGTGAATAAAGTTTTTTAAAAAAGAAGCTAGCTGAATACACACCATTGATCTACTTACTTCTAAAGGAATAACTTGGTATCGTTGATGTACTTAGTAGTTAGATTGACTGAAGACAATTTTATTTTAAAATATTTACCATTTTCTTTATGTTACCTTTTTTGCTTCTTCTGGATAAGAATTGAATTACAGTGGTACCTTGGTTCTGAAGTTTAATTGGTTCCAAAACTCTGGACAAGACAGTTACATTTATCTCTGTGCAGGAAAGATAGCCATGGTCATATTCATTACGTGAGGCAGACTTTGCAAACAAAAACAAAATTTTGCCAAGCACTTCCATCTCATGAACCAAGGTACCATTGTACTTATTAACACTTATATACCTTCTTTTACATGATATGGGAAAATCTATGCATCAAAACCCTTGAATTGAATTTGTCATATTTAGGATGGTGGTAGAATAGCAGAGAAAGTTCTTCAATTTCTTCTTTTGAATCTTTCATTCCAAAGATCTCCCAAACATCAAATACTCAGCCAGGGTAACCCTCCAACTACAATACATACAGCTCTTCACTGTTTCCTAAGCACCTCCTTCTCCGTTCCTGCATTTTAAAAATTTAGTTAGAAAGAGGCAGACTATAATGTATTGTTTTGTGGGGGCTTGGTCTGTCCTGGGTAGAAACTTGAGCGCAATATAAATTTCTTCCTTCAGATCTTTGTTCAATACATCACTGAGTGGGCCTATCTTCTCAAACTGAATGCATCACTAGGGACAGACGATCTATTTGGAGATTAGAGCACTGATGGTATCGCAAGAGGAGTCAGGGGCAGTGCAGGAATCATCACGGGGGAGAAAGTGGCATGGGGAACATCCTGGGACTGACGTGTCCTCTGCTCTTTGGGAATTCCCATTGCATAATTCCCACTTCATATTCTCCATCTCTGTGTTCATTATTAGCTGGGGCAGTGGGAATGTGCGGGAGAAGTGGGAGAGATGGGAGGGTCAGGGAGCGCGTGTTCTCTCTTCATCATACCCATGCGCTCAGGGAGAGTGCAGATGCGAATTCTGCACAGAAGTAAAATTCATTCTCTGCCCTATCTAGGTAGGACATAAGCCCGATACAGATAACTGCCATTCAAATGTAATAAAATGTGATACAAACTGCAATGGAAAGTCCCATTCCTAAAGTGAACTTTAGTCATAATGCTTTCTCCTGAGACTACCTGCATTTCCTTACTGTATGGAATATTATTCGGAATTGTATTGATCTTGTGCACTACGGGAAATGCAACAAGGACATGACTGTGAGATGCAGACAGGCCTGCATTCCTCCTCAGCTCTGTCCTACCACTGCCCCATGACCCCAGACAAGTCACATAACCTTTTACAGCCTCAGTTTCATCACCTGTACAATGGCAACAGTGATGTCTTCTCTACAGGACTATCTTGAGGATTAGGTATATCTGTCACACCCATCAGTATGACTAATTAAAAATATTCAAAACATGATAGCTTATACTCCACAAATTAGGGAAGTACTATTCAGTTTTCCTGACCCTATAATATCTTTTAGCTTTGCACAATAAGAGATATATCGCGCTTAAAGTTATATATAAGGTACCTCTATGCCATATTTCCATATAGAGTAACAAAGAGTTTGGCCATAACTAGATAGGATTTTTGTTGGTTGGCCTGGTGAGGCCTATTGCAAACATACAAACAGTTAACAAAAATTATTGATAATGTAGATTTCAAAGGAATTTGGGGCTGCTTGAATGAAAAGGATTTTGGAATACTCATCTTTGTACAATGTTTTGTATAGATGGAAACATTCCAGTGAGGAGCAAAAGGAAAACATAGTGAAGAAAGGTGATTAAACTATGAGTTAAGAAAATTCATCATGTAGAACATAGTCTGGAATCTTAACCTTTTATTTTTAATGAGCTCTGTAAGTATGTGTATTCATATGGAGCTCTATTTTAATATTCATATCAACATTAATATTCTCCAGGGGCTGGGGATATAGCTCAGTGGAATAAGCTCTTGCCTAGCAAGCGCAGGGTCCTGAGTTTGATCCCCAGTACCACAAAAAAAAAAAAAAAAAAACATTAATATTCTCCAGAGGGAAATAGAAACAACTGTGTGTTGAATAAAAGCAATGTTCCTTGACATTTTTTGTGTCATGCTTTTTTGATTTGTAAATTCATCTCAGGATTTAAGGAATTATATATAACTTGAATATTTCTTAGTTGCTATTTTTTTCTTTCCTAATTATTATTTCCAATTACTTTTTAAGACTGTAACTTTGTGGAAAATTATTTCTTTCCCTTTTTTTCTTTCTTTCTTTCTTTCTTTCTTTATTCTTTTTTCTTTCTTTCTTTCTTTCTTTCTTTCTTTCTTTCTTTCTTTGTTTCTTTTTGAGACAGGGTCCCACTATTCAATTCAGGATGGCCTTAAGCTCACTTTGAAGCCTAGGCTGGTCTCAAACTTGCAATGATCCTCCTGCCTCAGCCTCCCGAGGGCTCAGAGTATAGGCCTGCGCCACCATGCCTAGTGAAAGTACTATCTTAAATAGCTCATAGCTCTTTGTTACTGGTAAATACCTTGCCTTTTGTACACTTCTTACCAGTACCAGGCACCATGCTCAGCACTTTGTGTCCACAATAAGCTTGTGAAGTACACACTCTCATTATACTCATTTCATAGAAAAGAGAGCTGAGGTGTGGAGAGGAACTTGTCCAAGGTCAATAAATGGCTGTAGGGGGAAAATCAGAATTCCTATTTCTATCACTGCAACTTTAATTAAGAGCATAAAATCTTTGACTTTGCTTCCCTTTAGCCTCTGCAGAATTATTCTCTAGCAACATTCCTTGGAGACATCCCCAATCATGCGTGCTCCCTTTCTATGTTTTTCTGTCTTTTTTCTCTCTGCCTCTTTCCCTCTTCCACCTCTCTCAATTCTGATAACAAGTGAAGTTTGCACAATGGGCAGGTCCGGTGCTGCTGAGGACACCAGTATAAGCAACATATGATCCTTTCAGATTGAACCTATTTAATAGAGAATGAAACAGTTTAAACCTTTTCTGTATTTTGGCTAACTTCTGTCTACTGCGGTAAATACTCAATTTTCATTCACTTATATGAAGGAATGTAAGTCTACAATAGATTTGTAGGATTTTCTGAAGCCCTTGAAATGGAATGCAGAAGTTTTTACTTTTGTGCATTTGCTGGATAAAGAGAACAAAATTTATCAGAGCCTCCAAAACTCTCATGAACCTCCACAATTAAGAAATCATTTATCATTGATCAATCTGGTCATATGAGTCGGTGTGTATAGCAAGGAGGACTATTCTCAGCAGACAAAAGTGCCACCGTTCCAGAACGCATGTGTCAATGACCATGGGGAAACTGAGCCCAGTTCTCTCATTCAGACTGGAGAAGGCTCCCTGGACTTTCTGATAATGCCACAAAAAGCCATCCAGGACAGAACACAGCTCTCACCATGTCCTCACCCTCTCTGGGCACATTCCAGCAGCAACTGCCCCTTGATACCTCAGAAGACAGGGCATCTCAGAGCCTCACGGTCCTATTGAGCCCTGGCCCAGGCCTATTCCCTGATAAAAGTAACCATTGAGTATGTAACTTTTGCTGATAAAACCCTCTTCTCTCTTTTATCTGTTGGATGTGTTCCTTGTGCAGATTCATATTTTTTCTGAAGTTAGAAATTTTAAAACTGGAAGAAAATTTTTTTTTATATTAGATACATTAATTTGACATTTCAAATGTCTGAAACAATACATTCCTTGATAGGACGGAAGATCTGACAATTTCCTTTTAGAGTTATGGGCAGCTTCCACAACAGTTCTCAAGACCAGCAAAACATCACACTGGCAGGAGCCTGCAGTCAGCTCAGCCAGTGTCTCATTCTTCAAGGAGGTGGCGTCACACTAAGCTGTGTTAAATGGCTTGATCCGTGGGTTCCAGCGTGTGGGAGCTGCTGGCTGAACTCAGTTCTCCTGCTCATCAGCTTTCTTCCTCTAACCGTGTTCTCTTCCAGGCGCACCGCACTGTCTTCGAGCCCCTGAAAACTTCGCAGCTCCATGTGAAAATTAAGAGGGGGACGACCCTGCCTAAACACTCTGTAGCACTCAATTTACCCTCTTTTTGTAAACTCTGAAGCATATAGGACACATTTTTAAAACCTTCGGTATGATTTTAAAGCTCAAACTGAAATGACTTGTTAATTGTACGATGCCTTCTTAGACAAACCATGTATATGTAAGCATTGTTTTATTTCATTTTCTAAAATCTTTACTGTTAATGATGTGGTTGACTTGGAGGTGAAAATATGAAAAAGGTTATATATCAAAGTACATAATACTCTGCTTTAGGGAAGATACCTACTCTGAGCTCCCTGAGGTTAACCAGTAAGTGAGGTTTCCGGGCTCATAAGCAATGGATTGCTTCATTCATTTAACTTTCTTGTAAGTGAAGATGACTGAAGAGATGTGCTTTTGGTCCATAAAGCTTTGATTTAAATGATAGTTTTAAAGTAAATCAGCTTTCAGTATTTTGAAATAGCATCATTTATTTATAAATCATAGTTTTATTAGAGCAAATGCATTTTATACACAATTGAAAATTTTTGTATAGCAAAGTTAAATTATACAATCAAAGTTAAATTTTATCTTTGCATCCTCTCAAGAGCTCTGGCAAATGGGTTGTAACTCATTGTACAGATACAAACCCTGAGCATCAGAGAGGTTAAACAAGTAGCTGCTATGTCACATGCATACAGGGAAGAAGCTCGAAACCCAAACTGTCTGGCCCTGAAGCCTAGATTCTCTTCATGGGTCTGTGCTTGTTTCTTTGAGATTACATGCAAAGGCCCTGTGGTGAGAGAAAGCTCGGTGTAGGAGATTCTCAAAGAGATCCTGCTTTTTTTACATGGCTAAATTTGTATTTTAGGAAAAACAAAACGTGAACTCTTTACACAGTGCTGCAGTGCCACTGGCTTACTGTAGACCGCAAATAGAGTAACATACATGCCATTCCTACATGATTAGGATCTTATCCGAGCCTGATAACACACTTGCTCTCCCCTGAGGGACTAATAAATACACCACCGTCATTACTGCGAATTTATTGCATGATGCTTGCAGGTCTTACATCACACTAAGTGCTTTACATCTGTCATATCCATCTAGTGCCCTAAATACTCAACGAGAAGTCTCCTTTAAAGATTAGGAAGTAAATGTATCCAGTGGAACCTATCCAAAGCAACTCTTGATTTACACTCTGCTCACCACCCAAGCTCATTCTTCTCTGGCTTCTTGACTTCTGTAAAGATCATTACCATTTTCTCAGTTGTTCAGGTCAAGAACTTGAGCATTCGTCATTGATTCTCTTTTGCAGTAATTTTTTATCTCCTCTTTTATTTTAAGGAGGAAAATTAACAATAAAACAGTTTCAAAACAAGTTAAGAGGAGAGGTACAATAACTAATATGTTGGCTATTGTTGTCTTCTTAGTAGCTTTTGAGACTTTTGGGTGTAGCTTTTGAGTTTTCAGGGGAGGGAGTTTAACTCAGAATCGAACTCAGAACCTCAGACTTGACAGGCAGGCGCTATGTGACTTAGCTATATCCCCGGCCCCTATCCCGTCTTTCTAAACAGCTACTATTAGCAATCTTTTATCACCTCCCTGTTCCTCTCACCTGCAGTGGTGTTCCATTTACTCTGGACTTGTTTCTGCTTCTGGATCTGTGCACTTGCTGTGACCTCTGGCTTGTTCTTTCCCAGGTAACCTCACAATGTCTCCCATCTTATTCAGCACGCTACACAACACCAAAGAGGGCTTAATGTTTGGTGAGTTTAGAACACCACCTTCAACATCATCCCTTTTCTCTTCCTATCAACACACACATGTGCCTGCACACGTATTCCTGTTTGATTTGCTGTTGGCTGCCTTCCTCTGGTAAGTTTATTCTGTGTGATTAGAGAGACTGTCTTGTTGTTCCCCGGTTGTGTAATCTTTAAACAGTTTTCTGATGCACAGAGACGCTCGCAATATAATTGGCCAGTGAATGAACAAATCACTGAATGAATCAGTCCTGCAAGGAATAAGTTACCACATCACAATTAGCTGATAATTATTAAATCCAGCATTTGAATCTAGGCACAGAAGATATCCCAGCCTTCTGCACGCAATGCTATTACCTAGGTGCCATGCATAAGTTCCTATTGCGCAGTGTTCTCTGATGTACATACAAAATGAGACGTGGAAAATTGAAAATGGAACTAGTCCTCTTTTACATCCCTAACTTTCTTGTGTGTAGGCTGATTACTCAGGGGAGTAGAAGTCAGACTGAAACTTAGTGGAACACAGACAGATGCTGGTTGAAAATATGCTTAGAGTATTGCTCAATTTAAAATTATTCCAAACTTGAAAGATCACTGCACTACAGGTATTTGTTTTGCGCTCCCCTTAGTTTATAATCTGTAAATTTTGGTGCCTTTAGACAGGATGCAGACAAAACAATTCAACCACAGAGGTCATTCTTCTCTGTTTGGCACCCAGATTTTTTTTCCCCTCTCTGGTTCCTGTGTCTTGTATTCCATTTTGGGGCCTGCACTTGAAAGGCCAGACTTGTAAATTCTATTAGAGAAAGAGTTCTGTGGAATAGAGTATAACATGGACTCAAGCTTGCTCTGGGCTCAGAGGGATCAAAATAACTCTGACGGAAAGCTGTGGCCTAGAAGGAATGGCACGGTGACCAGAAAGAATTTCTGGCTACAACACTGAGTGTTGGGCCTCACAAGGACTCCCATTCCGTTAGTCTGAGGTAGATCTCTAGCCTTTATATCACCCACAAGTTTACTTTGAGTAGCATGGAGAAAAGGACATTTTTTCACAATACAGTAAGAAACCGCCCGACGCAACTCTAGCAACAAAACAAAAACTTTGGGAAAAGAAGGTCCAGCCATTATATTGTGGAGCCCATCAGCTGCTAACTGTTTACCGTGAGAAAAACTAACACAGCCCTCAAATGTAGAGTGGGAAAGGCATTGGAGGCTGTCTGAGAAAAGGATCAATTCAGGGACTTAACCCAGACCCTTTCAGTTCTGAACAGAACAGTTGAGGGACCACCGCCAAATTAGGGGTTTTCAAGATGCAGATTTTCTGATCATTGTAAAACACTTTGACTCAGAATTCTTTTTCTCTTATTCATTGACTAACATCTCTGAAAATAGATGCCAGTGGCCCTGACCTTGTCAGAATTGAAAGGTAGCACCTGTTATGTTCTTAACAGAATGGATTTTTTTTCTCTGATATTGTCCTTCTGCAGTATTCCTCCCAGGCATCTTCTGTTTCTCTGCACAGTGAAGAGAGAAAACGTGTTTTCTTCTCTGTCAAGTGACAGTTTCCTTTGCAAATGGGTAGAACTAGAACTTATGAAGCATCTTTATTTTTTTGCAAGTGAGTTTATTGAAATAGGTGTGCTGCTGATGAGATCTGAAGGCAGAAACAAGAGCAACATGAAGGTTTCTTACTGTTCACTGGCTGTGGTCAAAGGAGACGGAGCCTGAAAATCTTTATTCTTTGCACCCGCACGGTGAGTCATGAGCAGCCGCTGCATACTCAAGAATTTCTTGCCTCTGGAGGAAGAAATAGGGAAGGATTAATGAAAACAACAGTCCCTTGGCATCCCAAGCTTGGACTGCTCAAACCAAACCAGTTATAAAATGTGAAAATGTGTGGCTTAGAACATCCTCTTTCCTTTATGACAACAGACGCACAGTCAAAATACTAAAGGTGGTCCCCAAAGCTCCCACCGGTTTGTTCACAGCATGAACGTCCAGAAAGACAGATGCACTCTGTTCTTACAAGCATCTTCCCATGTTGAGTGCTTGTTGCATTTGGAGATAAAGTTAAAAACTTCTTGAGGTCAGGATGAGAATTATGTCCTGTTAGGTGCACAACCTCACACTGAGCTTCCTGGCAAGCCTAACCTCAAGATCTTAAGCTTGTGTACATTGGGTTAGACTGCCCAAGACTAAGGCCAATAAAAGACCTGAAGTTTTGTGATTATTTTTCTCCCGGATTTAAATATTTCACCATGAGATGGATTATCCTCAGAAGAAGATGTTTTCATCTCCAATAGTTTACATTAAAATAAACAATGGATCTGGGTCTCTTACTCAAAGGTGAACCTTCTTGGAACCCAAATTACTATTGCATGTTTGTAGAGCACACCTGGGATCATCTGGTTTCTGAACCCTTTCATTCAGTGATTGTGGAGGCGGGAGTGGGTGGAGACAAATTCATTGCAACCCCAGTCTGCATCTCCCCTATGCATCTTCCCCAACCTACCATTTCAGTTGTCAAGGCATAACTTCAGGCCTTGGCAACATTCAAAGAATTGTAAAAAAACCAGACAAACATTGTGTGGAACCCTTTCTTTGAATTGTCCCCAGAAACAGGACTGGTTGTGATCCTCTGCTAGATACTCTAAATAGTTATAGTGAAATATGGTTCTTATATTATGCCTTGGCTGATGGCTTCTTCCTCACTAATTGTATGAGACCTGGATCAGTTATTTTCCCTAGAAGCTTCACTTGGCCACCTCTCTCTTTTTCTGCCAGTGGTATCTCTAATTTATGGTATAGCCACTGCATACACGCTGCCTTGCTCATAAGACCGTCAATCCCTGGGGCCTCTGTCTCCATACCCGACCCAAGCTGACATGGAATGGGTGTTCACAGGCCTGTTCCAAGCTGGTGAGCTTGCAGGATGGAAGGGGCTTATCCTATAGCCAAATAGACTGAAGAAATGCATTGTTAAACACAATTTAAAAGGTTTGCCACAGCAGAACTCCTTAGAGGCTGTGCTATGTTACCCTAACTGCTTTTTAAAGTAGGGATTTTTCAAGTTTTATATTTTCTTAGGCCTTTTTTAATTTTAAAAATTAAAAGACTGGCAAAACAATGAAGACAAAATCAAAACAACACAAAAACATGACAAAAATGATACCTGACCTCCAGATAAAATGATAGAAATTTACAGTGGTTGCTAAATTGCATAGTTATCTTCAATGAAGTTGCCCAGTCCATTAGACATGAGAATATAAGACTGATTAAATAATAAAAGACAGTAACAAGTAGAAAACAATAAAAATAATTTTTAAAAAGTTGGAAATGATGCGGAGCTCCACCATACAAGATGGTAAGAGTTTAGCAATGCTTCTTCTACTGCCTAGTGCTTTCAGATCAATCATTCTAATTATCAAAGTCAAGAATATAAAACTGGTCAAGAAAAAAAAGAAAATTTTAAACACTGACTGCATCTCTCGATAAACTACAGACATCAGCACTACACCTATTCTGGCTATCCTTATATACACATGTAAATTTTGTTTTTCATTTAAAAAAAATAACAATAACAAATACATAAACAAAACTGCATAAAGTGCAATAAAAATGATACAGAATTTCAAAACATGGTGATAGGATATTAACAATGGTGGTTATACTACACAATGTCATCTTCAAAATGGTTGCACGTATAACCAGACATAGGCATGCAAGATTGCTCAAACAATTACACATTAAAAGTTCCTTTCAATAACTAACAGATATTAGTAGTATAATTATCCTAGATATCATTGTACCTGTATATACATATCTTTTTCCTTCTTTCTTTTTCCTTTCCCCTCTTTCATCCCAGTTGCTCCTTCCTATTTGAGCAGTTTCTTTTCCCTTTCACAATGTCTATTGTACCTTTCAGATTTTGTTTACTCTTTCAGGGTCCTATAGTAGGGAGGAAATATGATGTTTACATGCATGCAACTGATTTATTTCACTAACGAGTATAGTCTCTAGTTGCATCCATTTAACTATAAAAGCCTGTA
The DNA here is from genome assembly GCA_004027595.1 of Dinomys branickii. Classification (NCBI taxonomy): domain Eukaryota; kingdom Metazoa; phylum Chordata; class Mammalia; order Rodentia; family Dinomyidae; genus Dinomys; species Dinomys branickii. The sequence goes on from PVLD010001520.1 coordinate 147,302, forward strand.
GTTTATTTTTCTTTACAGCTGAGTAATACTCCATTATATAAAAATACCACATCTTTTTTATCTGTTCCTCAGTTGTTGGGCATTTGGGTTACTTCCAAGACTTAGCTATTACAAATTGTGCTGCTATAAACATGGGTGCACATATCTCACTGTGGTATGATGTTTTCATTTGTTCTGGAAAAATACCCACGAGGGGAATAGCTGGGTTGAATGGGACCTCTAATCCTGGTTTACTGAGGAATCTCCAGACTTATTTACACAGTGGTTGCAGTAATCTACACTCCCACCAACAGTGGAGTAGAGTTCCTTTTTCCCCACAACCCCTCCAACATTAGTTATGGGTTGATTTCTTAATAATAACCATTTGTTCTGGGGTGAGGTAGAATCTCACTGCGGTCCTGAACAGAAATAAAACTGCATGAGAAATACTTCAAAGAGTGAACAACTGCGGTCTCATCTTATTGAAAAGTTTCTGCATATGGTGCAAAGAAAACCCGCAAACTGGGAAAACGTTTTAGCAACTGTCCCTCAGACAAAGGACTCCTGTTTAGAACATATATAGAATTTTTAAAAATCAGGCCCCCAAAATTCAAACACCTAATACAAAAATGGTTGTCTGAAATAAATAGACACTTCTCACATGAAGAAATACGAATGCAAATAAATACTTGAAAAAATGTTTGACATCACTAGTTATTAGAGAAATGCAAATCAAGTTTTATATTGAAATACATCTTTTGCATTTTCTTTCTTGTAGAATATATGTTTTGTTCTCCAAAAGTCTGCTGTGTTCAAAGGTAGGGGCTGGTTAGAAGAACCATGTTATTGAGGGCGTGACTGGAAGCCTGCATTCTCCCCAGCTTCTTCCTTCTCTGCGTCCCAGCTGCCAAGAGTTGAGTAGATTTCCTCTGCCTTCTCCTACCATTCACGTTATTTCTGCCTTGAAGCACCTGACCATGGACTGAGTCTTTGAAAACCATTAGCCAAAATAAACCTCCCCTGCCCATTTTTGCACATAAAGTAATTTTTTTATTAATAGGAAAGTGACTAATACAAAAACACTAAAAGACCTTTGCTATTTTTAACCAAAAGAATTTTTATAAACTTCCTTAATGTAGAGAATGGAAAAAGACCTTGCAACATCAACAGCCATAGAAAAAGCTTTCCTTATTTTGGTAGAGCAACCTGAAAACATGCTCAGAGCCATCTTATTTTCTTGGTTTAGACTCCAGAGTAATCTCAGTGAGTCCTGCTGTTATGGTTCTAATTTGAAGAAAGCCAGGACCAGCTAAGGCAGCTGTTTATCCAACACCATATTTGCATTTTTGTTTATTTATTTATTTGTTTATTTCTGCAAATGTGGAATGTGCATTTGAAAATACAGATGTATTAGCCCATTTCAAGAAGCCAATGAGATTGTCAGCCTCATTTTTCTATATGCAAAAAATATAGGTACAGAGGACCAGAGAGTACACAAGGTAAAGCTACTACAACGGCAGCCAAAAGCAGAGTTACTTCCTCGTGAGGAAACAAAGTCCCTCCACGCCTGCTCGTGTCTTCCTGCCCTTGGAGTTGTGAGCCCTCAAACTCCTTCTCCCATAATGTTCACATAACACACTGCACAACTGACTGGGAACAACTCACAAGGTTAAATTTCATGGGAAGTGGTATTTGTGCAGGAATCAAGGTCTTAAGCATAGTTTTTCAGTGCATTTTGGGCAAAGAAGGGGTTTATTCTCTCATAACTCTGATGTAACACTTTCAGAATAGCCTCAAGACCTCTAAGGTTGACTTCAGGATAAATTTGGGTTTTCTTTAGTCTCATATAATCTATTTCTTGCTTGAAATTTAGCAAGGAATAGATTAGCCCAGGCCAGAAACACTAATTAAACTCTGAAACCCTGAGTGCCGTAGGGTCCTCCTTCTTCTGTGTAAGGGATTGCATGTCAAAAATCCTAAGCTTGAGACCAGGAATATAACTCAGCAGCACAAGTGCCTGCTTGGCAAGCACAAGGTTGTGAGTTTGATTCCCAGTACCAAAATAAATAAATAAATAAATATCCTAAGATTAAAGCTGTATATGACGGTTCCCAACTCCCAACTCCTTTATTTTTAATTTTTTTTTTTTTGAGACAGGCTCTTGCTATGTACTTCAGGCTGGCTTTAAATTCTTGATGATCCTCTTACCTCAGTGTCCTGATTGCAAGGAGGCATGTGTCACCACACCTGGCTACCAACTCCTCTCTTGACCAGCTTGCCATATTGACCCCCAGAAGTAGAACAAGACACTTGAAATACATACATTCCTCACAGCTTTCACCAGCTGTATGTTGACCTAAATCATGGCTTAACATTTCTAATATGCAAAGGTCCCTAATCCATCTTGACATAAATGCAAATTAACTAAAACTGATCAGAGGATTGGCCACCACAATCTCTGGAACCTTCTGTTTCTCTGCATAGTAGTATTTATATTCTGTTTCACATGACTGATTTTATTATCCATTCATAGAGAACATTAAAAGCTCTAAGTCACGCAGTGCTGAAATATATTCCACTTCATCATTTCATTGTCCTAGCATTGTCTGCTGAATTTGTGACATTATACACAGTAGGTATACCATAGGGAAATGTAGTATCTTGACTATTGGTTTTCTGTATAATAATCATGATACATAGTCATGACTTTTCTAATTATAAAGGTGACATCTATTTTGTCTATCTGTCCATCTGTACAACATCCATCTATTTAGATACATCTCTGACATTGAAAGTGTTCAGTAATACCCAGTTTATGCTTCCTTATCCTGGTTTCTATCAAACTATTGATAACTTTTCAAAATTTCCCCAAGCCTGCACTGAATAAGTGTTATCCACAAAATGGAAAAATAGGTTGCATTCCACACTGTAACCAGCATCATTCAGTTAGCAATCTATACTGGGCCATTTTTCATGCATGCGTACGCTTATCTCACTAATGTTGTGCTTCAGTTACTGTCTTCTCACAGTCTGGTAGAGTGACAGTGGTAAAGTACACGCTTCCAAAACAAACTCCCAAACCAAGTGCAGTTAAAATGGAGGAGTTCTCCCCTGATTTCGGACTTAACTTCTCTGTAACCAGATTGTTACAGCCCACAAGACAGGCTCACAACACTGCTGTTTCCTGGCACCCTTTTTGCCTACCACTATGTAAGCAACATGGAAGGAGAGAATCCACATCACCCTTGTCTAATCACTGGCCATCTTTAAACAGAATGCCCTGGGCTGATCTAAAGCACATGTGCACTGCAAGACTGTGGTGGCTGCAGATAATAACATCTGGGGAGAGATGAACCTGTTTTAGTGTTTACTAAGAATTCAGCAAACATGAAAGAAGGTGCTAGAAACATACAGTGGGCATTTGCTTAGTAACATGAATTATCTTGGTTCTTGAGATTCAAACAGATCCTGTGTTTGTGCCATCAGTGCTGTGGGGTATCTCATTTTTCCTGGGAGTTCCTTGTTTGAAGCCAACAGTTGGCTTTTCAGGAAAGTTCATCGTCTAGCTCAAAAGTGGCTTTATTGGAACATAACATGCTAATTGGTAACTTAAATTTTCTTCTTTATCATTTCAATTATTTTAATATGTATAATAGTATATAGTATTTTTTCAAATATTTTAAGTGACAGGTATATGTAGGTAGCGTAGCATTTTATTGAATTCTTGTGGTATATATGGTACTATTATAGGACCTAACAGGAAATTTCTAAAAGCAGCAAATCCAATTACTGAAGGCAATGACCATATAATTTCAAAGAAAGAATCGCCACCAGTTGGATTTCAGGATAAAACTCAAGGGTAGAGGATGTGCCCCACATGTGTGGTACCTGGGTTTGATCTCAAGCACTGCCAACAACAGCAGCAAAACAATAATTAGAACAAAAATAGCATCTCCATGAGTCGTTTGTGGTGGGAACTTGTTTTATTGTGACTTATTGATGGAAACATGTCCACAATGTCCATTTTGCTTATCCTTGGAAATCACTCACATATATTTAGTAAATGCTTGCAGAAGGGTGTGATGCTGTCTGAGAAGCTTACAGATGAGCACTAGAGTCAGAGACCATGATTTGTGGGCCGGAAGCTTTGCCTTCTGTTGCTTTTCACCCCACAGTCACTTCAATCAACAGGCTTTCTCCATAAGTAGAAGAAACAATTTCACACATTCCTAGAGGCATAACTGTGAATTCAAGCTTATATCTAATAAGTAAAAGAAATTGAATGGAAGTCAGGGGGAAAAGCTTCAGGAGACTCTGGGAAAGGTACCTGGAGACAGAGAAAAGTAAGGGATTAATCCATCCTGAACACTATGGAGTCCTGCCGTTCGCATCTCCCAACCAGTGTTGCATTGTTGGGGATCTGCTAGATGGGGGAAGAGCAGTTTGTTGTTTGTTCTTAATTTTTTTTTCACCTGAATTTCCTGCTGGAATCCCTCTAAAATCATGCACTTTCTTAAAGCATATAAGGTGAGAAAGCGAAGCTTTCCTATGCTATTAATTTGCCCAATGCAACATTCCCTTTACAGAACGGTATCATTGTTTATGACAGTGCATTTTTCCTGGGGCATCATGGCTAGCAAAACAACTGCAGCTGAGGTATAAAGACCAACACACCACCCTGAGACAGGTAGTGCACTTCCTCCCCCATTCACTAGTAAAGGAAAAGGAACAGAACATTTATTTTCCAGTTTGACACTGTGCGATGGCTGGAAATGAAGCCTGGCAAGTTAAGAAGCTGACACTGTGACAAAGTTTCTACATAAACAGGTACATTTCTCTTCTCTTTTTCACTTTTTTTTTGTCCTTTTGAGACAGGGTCTGGCTATGTAGTTCAGGCTGGCCTTGCACTCATTACATAGCCCAGGCTGGCCTTGAACTTGCAAAGATCCTCCTGCCTCAGGCTCCCGAGTGCTGGGATTACAGGCGTGCGCCACCACACCCTGCTCGTTTGTCTGCTTTCTGTCCACCTTCAGAAAAATTGTTTAGATTCTGTGCATTGCAATAAATATTCTTACTTTTGACATCTTTAAGGCTACCATTCACTGAACACCTATTGGGTATGCACTGTGCCAGGTGCAAATTATGAGATGATCACCATTCCATATAAAGTGATTGTCCACAGGGCTGAGGAAGTTAAAGCACCTTGAATCTTACAGAAAATGACAGATCCAAGATTCAAACTCACGTCTCCGACACTAAAGTCCATGATCTTTCCATGGCTTTTATTTTCTATTCGCAAGAAAACAGAAATAAAAATACTAAGCTTTCCTAAAATGGAACATGCTAGCAGGATGCCTGTGTTTTTGATGAGACCAAGTGACCCTCCAAGCCCTTTGACCGTGATAGCATCTCCCAAAATGGAGCTCTGACCAGGAGCTGAAGCAGTCCCAGTGGTGCAGGTCAGTTTAGACAACCTCCCTAAGGGATATGCAGCTGTTTTTCAGAAAAGAGAGCTATGGCTAAATAAAATTTATTTGGAACTTTGACGAATCCTCTGGATTATTTTAGACCTTTCAGGGTTACACAAAACTGGGTATGAGATAGTTTACTTTCTTTCTTGTTGGACATTATTATGATCTGCAAGACCTTTATTGGTTTGGCTAAATGTTTACCTGTTAATTGAGTTTATAAACTGCCACACATTGTGATAGTGAGATATAAATATCCCTTCAGGAGAAGGAGATGTGTCAAGAGATAATCACAGTGAAATTCTGATAGTTGCTGTCCTGAGGAGGTTCAGAAACCTTTGCAGTTCTACCCAAAGTGGTCCTAGAAAGATCAGAGTCATTCTGGAGATGGGAGGTGAGTGGTGCATTAAGCAGCCACTCACGCTTCATCGTGGGAAGAGACTTAACTTGGACTTTGTTTTTTTCTCCTGTGAGTCCTTTCTATCAATACAAACAAGACCAGATTCAGACAGAGCCTGAATTCTGTTAGAGACAGCTAATTGCAAAAGAGAGAGAACCTCAGAACATGTTCACTTGTGCTGAGAAGAGAATCCCAGTATTTCCAGGTCTTTGTCAGTTTGGGGACCTATGTAGTTTGCTTCTGGGATAGCTTTGGAGCCATAGAAAATACCCATTTTTGTTTCTCTTTTAGGGCTATCACAGTTCTAAGTTTGGAGAGAAGATACTTTTGTGTTATTTAGTTGATTTTTTAAAAAGTACAAGTAACAGAAACCAAATTTATCCTATGTCGTAAAAGTGTTAGCGTCTGGACTCGGTCATTTCTACCATTTTCTTCTTTACGCAGAATATTCTTTACAGATTTAACCTGACAACACAATGTATTTCAATCATAATTGGAAACCAACCACTTTTGCTTAATTATAGGAAATTTCCTTCCAGATGAAACCATATCTGCATTTGAAATAAATCAAATAAATATATAGTAGATACCAATTATTTCAGTAGTTATTTATGCTTCCACATTCTAGAAATTTAGCAAAATATATGAACAGATTGCTAAACTTTCTGTGTACATATCTATTTGTTTTGTCTTTATAACATTGATGTTTCTACACTAAGAAATGAGACACTAGCAAGGTGATGAGGACATAGACATTTTACACCTATTACACTTACCTATTGTTATCTATTTGCTTATCTGCCTGTCCATCCGGGTTAGTGAGAATCTCATCTAGGTTTCAAAATGTGATTGTTTATAAGCCTGCAGCACCAGTGACTGCTCTGGAAGTTGAAATTCATGAGTTGGTATCCGTAGGATTTTTGGTTTAAAAGCTACTGATGATTTTACTGAAGGTCCAGGTACGAGGCAGAGGAGATGAGAACGTGGCACTGTTGCCTGTGCAGTGAGGCCTCCTCAGCACTCTGCCCTCTCCCCAGCGGGCTCAAGGACCAACTGCAGGTCTAAAGAACCGCTTCTGGAGATCTTCTCCTTGTATTTGTTTTAAATGTCCAAATACAAACTAGACCTTTCTCTTTGCCAATATGGCCTTATATGCCTTGAAACAGGACATCATTGATTTGGCCATTATATCCTTCAACTTTGATTAATAATATCTATAGATGAAGAAAAACTGTTTGGAGGGCGTTTCAAAGGCATCTTTCTTAGGATGAGCTGACTGCAGGAGTCATTCTTCTTTCTCCATAGAAGAATCATAGGACGCTTCTGCCATTGCAAATCGGCTTATAAGAATTTTAATGCACATATAATATATTTTATAAGCTAAATGATCTTCTAAATTTCATTTTCTAGTATGATTTCATAAATATGCATAATGGCTATAAAAATGTTGTCATTGTCCAGATATGTGTCCTTTAGCTGCATTTAAGCATTCAAGTCCTCTAGATGTAAAACTGAATTGGAAATTGCTATTATATTAAGTTGTTGAGAATGCTGGAATGGGCTAAGAGACCTCAAATGCCTAACACAATATTTGGTACATGGTAGTTCTCGCCTCCGTCTATGCTCTCGCAGTGCCCTAGAGCTTAGGGGAAATCACCGACCTTTCCAAACCCCTATTTTATTGACTTACCCCCAAATGCAATTGAGTCCTCTCTGAAGCTCCTTTTTAAAAGGAACGGCAATGTTTTCTCTCTATGAAAATGTTGGTGATAACATAAAATTTGGGATATCCACAATCAGGGACACTGGTACTTTTATGTGCAGGTTATTAACTGCAAACTAACAGGTGACAAGAGAATATACAGAACAAAATGCTGTTAAAAAAGCCCTTAAAATCCAACTTTATTTATTTTTAAAAAAATTATTGAGAATATATAAGAAACAGACTAATGTATACATTTCACAAACCAGAATATGCCTACCGTGAGGCATGAATCCTAAACTAGGTTGCAGCCCCCTGCCCCATGTTATTGGTTGTCTCACAATTCTGACGCTACTCAGGAATAAAAGAGATATTTAAGCATAGCAGGTATCTCCAATAACAGGGGTTTTTTTTTCACAATTTACCATCCATCTCAGCCAACCTTTAATCAAGTGAGAAGTCCTAAAATTCTAGCATAGTCCAGCATCAGAAAGGAAGACTGTGGGAGAGAGGAGTCCGTGCTTGTTTTCTCTTGTATTGTGGAGAACAGGAAACAGTGGCTATTTTGCCTTCTCTACCTATGAAAAACTGGGAGAAGTCCGAACAGCAACTTCTAAGCATTTTGTACTCCAGCTTGCCATTTTGGTCAAAAGAATTTATGTGAAATACATTGCTTTGTTTATCTGATAACAGATAACCCTGGAAAAGCTAATCAATCTAACCTATAAAAATATCAGAAGGATTCAAACAGGGTTAATTTTGGTAGTGTGGGATTGTAAACTCACTTCTGAAGACTTTTAAACAGGTTTTGGCATTTCTTTCCCATAAGAAAGCCTGTGTATATTTGACCTTTGGATTTAAGGCAACCCTGCTTTCTTTCCTACAGAGTGGTAGAGAATTATGTTTTCTCTTTTCACTTGCCAGCCTTTTTTCTCCACTGGCACCGCTGCATGATGCTGGAGCATTACAGTAAGAGAAGGGAAAGGACAGGAAAATGTAGGAAAAGTTGTAATTCTTTCATTAAAGTAGACTCAGCTGATAAAGAAGGCCCTCAGGGAGATACACACACGTATTAGCGAGAGAGGATAGTCATTTTGCTGTTTGAATTGAATTATGTTAGCAAAGTGAGGGGTGAGTTCAGAGTCAAGACTTGCAGTCCGAAGTCCGAGGCCATCTAATGACAAACAGAACTCTTCGTCATCCTCCCAAAGCATTTCCTAAAGCAGCCAGTTGCATGTGGTGCTGCAAAGACAATTACACAGACCCAGCCTGTGACATTTAGAAAGACATAAAAAGTTTGGAAGCAAAATATTTCTAGTTTTGCAGCCTACTACAGAAACCCTTTAGTAAACCTCTCTTTAGAAAAGCCATCATAAAAATATTTAGAAAAACCATCCTAATGAAATAATTGAGCTTTTCTGCAAAATTTATCTCATCCAGTGAAGAAAGGGTTCCGTCGTTCCCATGAAATTCCATTGGTATGTGAGATATGCTTTATTTCAGGGACAAGATTCCTTTGCTATGCAGGTGTTTTCAATAGGGCCTGAAATTGAACAAAAAATATTACGGGCAATGAAGCACTGTGTATCTCCCGGTGCAGATTTTAACTAGATTACTCTATGAATGTCCTGCAGAAAATGAAGTCAGAACCACCATCTAGATTGCTCCTGCTCACGGATGGTAGATAATACTATTGATGAAAAAACATCTCTACTAAAAACATCTTCTTTGCCAGAAACTAAGCTTAGCACGATGTCTGCCAATTAATCATTTTCTCCTTGATTCTTACAGCAATCTAATACAGATACCATCACCCACGTTCTCCTAGGGAGGAAACTGCAGTTTCAAGCCAGGATTTGAATACTAGTCTATAGTCTTACAAAGCAAGTCCTCCTACTGCATGCACTTAACTGCTTAGCGCTTTGCTGTGCTTGGGAAAAGAAAGTATTTATTATCTTTTGAGTTAGTTTATGCATTGTGCTTTGTATGGGGTTCAGTGTTGCAGCTACCTTGATTGTAAATTAGATCAGGTATTTACCAATAATAACAGGCTTTTACTTAGCAAATGCATTCGTTAAATTCTAGTTAGTAAATCCTGAAATTGGTCGTTTTTCCAGAATGACACAATTTACTTAATCTTGGTCAGTTATTAAGCAGTCCGTGTTAATTTTAAAAAATTAAGAAAAATGTCAGAAATGCCTCATGAAAAACTCTCAGGGAATGCCACTTGTATTTCCTTGTTTTCCATTTCATTTTAATTTATCAAATGCACTCAGCTTTCAGCACCACCTTTGTTATTTACTAGCTGTTTTAATTTTTCTGTACATCCAATCCAATACCACGTAGCTTCTAAAGAGGTAAAACTAAATTTCCTGCAAATGCAGCCTAGTGACTGACAGGAAGGTCTGGCTGTGATGGGACATGACAATTTATCCTTGTCACGTCAGTGTGTTTGCTGTACTGTTCTCAGGCAAAAGCAGATACCATTGTTATTCTGCCTGTACTATACCAGTGGAAAAAACAGAGTGTCATCAAATGACAAGAGGTTCAAAACAGGTCTTGGGAATAACCTTGAATCACAATAAAGAGGCTGTATGGTCCATCCATTTAAAATTCAGTTTTCTTAAAATATGGCATCTACTTTTTTTAAGCCTTAAGCTCCACACCCTTTTTTACTTAGACATGTTAGTTTATGTTTCTGGAATTTCAGCTCCTGTGCTTTAAATAGCTTGGCTTTCTTATTTCCCTTGATTTAACTCAGTACTTTCCCAGGGTGAGTGAAAAATAAAGCTGCAGGGTTGGTTGTGAATATGCTTCCTTCTCCCTTCCCTCGTCTACCTCAGATTATTTTGAGACCAGGCTAAACCACAGGGTGTCAGGACACTGGTCAGTAAAGCTTTGGAACTGGGGATACCTGGAGCCTATAAGACTTCTACTCTGAACTCTCACTTTAAGCCTAAGTAGGGTCCTGGGATGGCAAGGTGGAATTTAGAATGAGATCTTGAATGTTCATATCATATTTTTACTAATGAGTTTAAATGTATAATACTCTATTATTACTAATATTTTATTGCTAATTATTTGTCAATCAAGTGATTAGAGTTCTTGATCTTTATTTCCTTCTTCGGTAGTTAGGTTTAGCAGGAGATCTGATGGCCCTGAGAAAACTCATTTTTTGATGAGAGAGATCAAAAATTTAAACATACATGGTTCTATTGAATGCACTAGCTTGATTTTCAGAAAGACGTGAAGCCCTGTGTTCAATATCCAGTTCACAGTACTGCATGTAAAGCAACAACAAACAAAAGAAAATCTACTAACTATGAAGAATTCTTACCAATAGAAAATATAAACATTATTTTTAAAAACTAAGCAAGACATAGAACTATCCTTGTACTGTGGTTTCAAATGTATAAAATATGCATATGCAAAATATTAGAATAATTATGTTAAAATTATAAATGTTAAGACAAAGACCTAGAGTTGCAATTGGTTTGTTCTCTTTCCGCTGTAGTATTGCTATAAGTCACCTTACATAAAAGTGATATCCAGTTTCTTACGAAGAACGTCATCTTGTGCAGTAAGATTCAAAGGATCCTTGGGCCATTAGAGCTTTTTATTAATGAGCCATGCCCCAGAGATCAATGCCTCTGGGTTTTAGCGAGATTCCTTCTCTTGTTTCCACAGGGTACTCTTCAAGTTTGCATTGCTAATCCAAATGGATCAAATTGATTGTGTTAAGGCAGCAGTTAAAGAGCAGGCCCTTTTTGAAGTGCCTAAAAGGTATTCTCTTCAAGTGTTCAAGTTATGGCCAAGCCATGAGGAGCCATTAGCGGCCCGTGGTAGTGATGGCTGCCCCATGAATCAATACCAGCAGCTTGTCTCAGCTCATCATTTTGCATGAGGGGACTGCCTTGTCATTCTTAACCATTGGCAGTTCAAAAGTTTAGAGAAAGAAAATAAAGAAGAGTTAAGAGAGCAGAAATCCAAGAAAGGGAGAACAAAAGCAGTGGACTGGGAACGAGCAGCAAGGAGACAAGAAGAAAGCGCGAGGCAACAAGGCAAAGCTGTGAAGTGAAGGGTGCCCAGCACCACCTGATGTTCTTCCTTCACCCTTTCATCTCCTTCCTACTGCTCACCGGGGCCTTTCACAATAGAAGCGCTGTAGTTTCAAAAGCCAGGACTGTTTTTTGATCTTTCCTCTAATCAATATTCTGAGGTGGTCTTGGCGAGAAGAGGCCGGTGTAGATTCACAGAGGATACTCTACCAGCATGGAGAGGCAACATCACAGGAAAAGTACGAAATAAGCAACACGAGGGCCAAACCGAGTACAAGTGGTGGGTAGAGAGGGTGAGTGTGCGCACAGGCTCCCTCATTGCGGGATGCTGTCTCTAGGTGCCAGTTAGCCTTCACCCCACTGAGGTCTCCAGCCCCAAGTCTGAAAAGCCCACTGCACAGAAATGGATTCTTTAACTCTGTTGCTTAAAGCCTGCCTGGGAAATCTGGACCCAGTGCCCTCTGTGCAGATCGCACTGCTAAGGACAGAAGGGGTAATGCAGCTCCTCATGAACCAGCTGCAGACAGGTCAGACTTCCAGGTGTTCCTTGTGTTAGAGAAGAAGCTGGTCCATGCCTCTGGACATTACCCAAGCCAGGCAGGAGCTGTAGCATGGGCGTGAATATGCATCTTTGTCTGCTTACCTATTCTAAGCAAACCATAAAGAGCAGTGAGATGTAGAGATATTGAATGGAAGGCTGCGTATACTTTATGACAGTAAATCCAATGCCTGCTCGATTGACTTGGGTTTTAAAACTGGTTCTGAAAGGAATTAAATCAAGGTTTTAAAAATGGCACATAATAGAATACAATTATATAGATATCATATGTCCTGTAACAAGAGAGTAGCAAACTGAAAAAGGTACGTCCTTCTTACGTGCACGGGCAGTCATATTTCTAGTCTTTCTTGAGGGAACTACTACTCAAACTATTGTTCCATTCCACTGATTCACCAGGGAAAAGCAACGTCCAGGGCCAGGCTGTGACTCCTTACTGAGCCTGGTGATCTTCTGCAATTCTCTTTTTCCTGACCTACCTCGAAAGGTCAACCCCTCTGCCCGCTGTGTTCATCTGTGATTTATTTTTTTCTCAATTTTTATTTATTAGCACATGGTTTTAGCACAGAACGATCGCATTCTGCATGGGGAGCTGGTTCACGTATCTACATACATTTCTTTTTAAGTGTTTTTTTTCTTTTTACACACACGGAAAGAGTAGAGTTTTTGCTTTCCCGAAATCATTGAGCATCAAGCAAATTTCTCACCAATTAAAAAAGAGAAAATAGAAGCTTTGTTCTCTACACAGGAATTAGATGCAGATTTTCTCCATGGACTTTGTAGGGAGAAAGAAGGCCTTACAATAAATAAATTGGATCATTCTTAAAGGCAAACGTGGGAGAGACGTGACCAGGTTTCCGGGGGCAAAAAGAAACCTTGAAAATGCTCGTGCAGCTACAAGCGGAGTGCACTGCCAGGGCACAGAGGAGGCACAGGGACGGGGACTAAAGGCCACATCTTCCCATCGCCTGTGTGCTCACCGTGCAGCAGGACGGTGGTATCAGCACTGTCCTCTGCAAACAGCTGCCCATCGGAAGATGTTTCCATCAGACATGCCTTAGTGGCACAACGTGTTGCCACAGAATTTCCAGTGGAAGCAGGAATGTGCACGGTGTAGCTCTAGTGGCAAATCAGAGGTAGGACCTTCTTGATAAACTTCAGATTGGAGACATCGGCGCCTGTAGTTGCAAGAAGAGGGGGAACGAGAAGAGAGCAGGAAAGAGAAAGGAGGCAGGGAGGGCAGCAGAAGGGAGGCTACTCGTCATTTAATTTTGTTCAGGGAATGAACAAAACAGCTACTTTGGGGCGACTAGAACCTCACATTGTAAATACCTGAATACTTCAGTTTGAATGATATTTTGAAGGGAATGCATCGTGTTTCTCTTTCCAGTGACCACAAAGAGAAAGAATACCCCCTTAGAGTTAGAAAAAAGTGGAATGCTTGGTCCTGTTTAAGTGCACAGCAGGAACTTGAATCATGCTCTCAGCATGTAGAAATGTCTCTGAAACAGCCTCATCTTATATTTGAACCCTATTTAACGGTTTAAAACCAGATGAAATTCTCACTCTTTGATTTCCCCTTTAGAAACATAAGCCCTACTTCTGCCTCACTTACAGATCAATGCCATATCTTTACTTTCATCCCCAAAAAACTTTATAAATCTTTACTGATTCTTTTAAACTCATTATATTTCAATCCTGTGGATTGTTATTTAGAATATCTCCAAATATATCTACAAATATACATATACATATGTATACATATACATATATATCATATACATATATTTGTATGTACATATACAAATATATATATATATATATATCTACAAATACGAAGACTATTTGTATATAAGTAGGTCTCAGTTTTCGTGAACAATCTTGGTTCATATGTATTTTGATAACAAATACACCTATTTTTGAAACCAAGTATTTCAGTTTAGAATTAAAATTTCTTGGTAAACAATTAGTAAAGTATGCATGGAAAAGGGAAAAATGGTTTTGGAGACTTTTATTTCAATTAATCTTTTCAAATATTAGAGTCCAACAGCCCTTATAATTTTTTCATATCTAGTCACTCAAAAAATTTGAATCTTAAAATGAGCAAATATTAAACTCAGAAATGGTAATTTCATTCATAAGGCTTTTAAAGCTTTTATGGCAGTGGTTTCTTTCTATAGTCAGTCTTAAATTGCTTCTCTTTAGGGGCTGGGGATATAGCTCAGTGGAATAAGTGCTTGCCTGGCAAGCACAAGGTCCTGAGTTCAATCCCCAGTACCACAAAAAAAATAAATAAATAAATAAATAAATAAATAAAAGGTTTAAAAAAAAAAAAATTAAATTGCTTCTCTTTGTCAGATTCAGATGCAAGTAATGCTGATAAAATTCCGGTTAATTATTTGCTAAGGAGATGTTATGTATTAGATTTGGTTTTCCTGGCTATTCAAGAAAAATGACAATCAGCCTGTAATTTGTCTATGGTAAAAACAGTTAAGTTCTTGGTCACAGAAACATTAAAGTCACCTTATGATATTTCTTTTCAAAGAATCAAAAATATTTCTATAACTAAGTCTGTTTTCTCTTAATAACCTCTGAGTTATTAACATCATTATTTTGTTTTATTATCAACTGAATTTTAAATTATAAAACCTCTAAAACTAAAATTTTAGTAACAAATAAAATGTATTTCTTTTCCCTTCAGAACATGTCTCTATTTGCCTTTAAACATGAATTATTAAGCTTATTGTAGAGAGTTAAAGATCAAAGGAGATTGTTTGCATATGTGTGTGTCTCTCTGTGTTTGGATATAGTATCTAATAAACTGTGACAGACACTATGTAAGAGAATACATTTATTGTAATTACAGTATTTTTGTCATTTTATATTAAGCCAATATCATGCAAATTTGATTTAATGGATACTATGAACAATTAAATGTTAGCACTTTTTCCTTCAATAAATGACAGATTACCTACTAAGTGGCAGATGTTAGAGCAGTTTTATGAAATTTTAAGAAGTAACTAAAATAGTTTTTATTCATTCAAGACATTTAGCTGACAAACTCCAGGATAACTGGAAAATCCTTTTTTTATTATTATGAAAAGTCATAGAGTTGCCTTTTAGACATCATTACTGATAGAATCTTTTCTTAAACTTGGTCATAGGAGTGAGCAAAGTCAAAGAAATCTCCTGGCTGCTTAAGATTATGTGAACTTTATCAATCCACGTGACAGCCATGCTAGTGGCAGCCTTTGCACGCTCTTAGAGACTCAGCAGCAAATTCTAAGTATTTCTAAGGTGGAGCAGACAGTATAAGTTTAATAAATGCTTGTGAACTGATTACATGAGCAGAAAATATTTTGCATCCCAGTATCTCATATGACTCGTTACATGGAAGAAAAGAACCCACAGAGTCCGTGCTTTACTGAAAGGATTGTAGCCTGGTTTTATTTCCTTTTTATTTATTTTTTGTAGCCTGTTTTTAGATAACTAGGTACTTTAGTATAGAAAGCTTGAGATTTAATTTCTTTTCTGAAAAATAAAATCCCAGTTAGAGATGATGGGAACAGTTATACTAGTCATGAGTGTCTTAAATAACTGCTTTGTGCAAATTTCACACGAAAATTTCAGAAAAAAGAAATCAAGGACATCCTTTAATAGATTTTTTTCCATGAATTGTTTAAATCATTATTGGAGAAAGAAAGATCCAGCTGTTGAACATGTATGGCCGGAAGACTTTGAAAATGATGAGATCCCATATGCCCTTTAATTTCTAAATGAGGAAATTGATTTGAAGTCACCATAAGTAGATGAGTGGCCTTCAAAATACATGGAGCCACATTTAACACAGAATTTCAACTCCCAGTTCAGGGATTTTAGAACCTTTGCTTTGCATGGTTCTTTCTTGAACTCTGTCCCTCCATGTGGTTAGAATGGAGAGACCAGGGGCAGGCTAAGCTGCTGCTGATTAGCAAAAAGATTGACTAATTGTGTTCTGAGCAGTAAGCACTGAACTGTTAGGAGACCGTAAGGAGAGAAGAGGTTACCCGCATTTTATTGCAATCATTTTCACTGTCTCATCAATGCTCTTTTGAGGAGACTCTTAAAAGATTAGGTTTAGAATATCTTAAAAGTATAGGACAATCTCCCTTTAAGCATGATCTCTTATGTTACACAATCTATTGAACATTATGCCTTGTTACTCTTCTTAACAATAAGATACACATCAAAGTGAATTCAAAGAGATGTTAAGAGCTGAAAGAAACCTAAAATATCTGAAAGCCATTCCTTTCTTATTTAATAACCTTCTGATCTAGGACAAATCCCATTCTTCATCATGGTTAACATCAAATTATAGTTTGACATTGATTTTTTCAGACTTACTTACAGCATAACACATACACAGAATACCAGAAAAGTGAGCTGTGTGCTCAGAAAACTATTGCTAATCCTGGGCAAACTGTAGTCATCAACTAAGCACAGAAGCTCAGCAAGACACAGTGGTGCAGAGAATAGTGTACTGTCAAATGTGAAGGTGGACCAGTATTTTAATCAGGATTTTGAGCAAGTTTGTACTGAAAAACAAGTATTGCAATCCTTATTTTTTTTTCTGGAAAATAAAACTGAACATATGAGGGCATATGTGAATGTAACACCATATGCGACACTTATGTTGAAAAACAAAAGTGTTTACAAGATTTAGACAGTATGATGCTGCTGCTGATGGTGGTGATAATGATGTTAATTGTAACCACACTAATATTCACTGAGTCTCAGTTCTATGCACTTTTGCACTGTTCTGTACCTGGCAATTCACCTATACTCTGTCATTAGCATAACAACTTCGTGTGTGGGGGAGTACTGTGACCTCCATTTAACAGATACAAAAACCATCCATTTAGTCAAAAAAAAAAATTGTTGTCTACTGCCTGTGTACTCAAACATGAATGTTCCAAAGGTTTATAACAAAGACAGTTCTTCTAATTCCTAGCACTGTACATGATTGCTCTGCTGTCCCGTCTCCCTTTGTGTGTATAGAAAGTGTCCTCTCCAGTTCAGGGAGCACAGTAGGTGTCCCGCACTTAGCGTGTTCTGTCCATGTCTTTAAAGTGCACTATATCATAAATTCCTTGCTCCCCCAAACCAGCCCACAAACTCTTGAAATTGATGTTTTAAAAACATAAATGGTGGTGTTGGAGGGAAGGAAAGAAAAGATTTAAAGTAAGCTGAAGTTTCAGTCCATAGATGAAGTCTATTTTCAGTTCCAAAATTGTGGAATATATAGAAGTTGCGTTATCAAAGAAATAACTAATGAACATGTGAAAGAATTAGGATGGAAGACCTGTTTATAATAGCTTCTTTTACATGTTAAATGGGCAGTCCTTGGGATGAATTGTTTACAGCTCCAGAAAGGCAGAATGATGGTCAGTAGAGGCGGGCTGGGTGGAGGAAAGTCTGCTCACTAACACTGGAGGAGCTTTATGACAGGCAGAACTGCTCTCAGCACTGTGTGATTGTGCAATGTGCTGTTCAGTGAGGCACGCATTCATGCATTTAATGGTCTGTTCAGGAAACATGTCTTGAACACTTACAGAACACATATGGGCTAGAGAGGGATCAGGACTGCCAGAGATGGATCAACTAAGATAAAGAAGGAAACCCCAAGAAAGATTGACTAACAACTGCCGAGGTGCATGCTGCAGAAAACTAAAGAAAGGATGAAAATCTGACAACATTAAAAGAGGAAGAGTGGATCATTTAGCCCAGTGCTTCCAGAGTGAAGGAAAGTAAAGGTGAATTGGAATTAATTGATATTTGCTGTCCTCCAAATGACAGGATCTTCTGGAGGCTTCAGGAGTACCTTCTAATCATCCCACTTAGGAAACTGGAAATGCTCCATGCGGTCCTTTGCATTGTGGAAAACAGTCTGTCACTTTGATTTCTCCCTGAGGTGACATCCAGCCATTCTCATACTGTGTATAAACAGGCGCATTCCAGGAATGAAACCCTTCACATCGTATCCACTGGTATTACCTGCTGAGCTAGGGGTTCCTGTCTTACTTCCCAGATTGTTCTCTGGGAGCTCAAAGCTATACATAGGGGTATTTATAGAAGTGCCAACGCTGTAGAATCATTGTTCAAATGCTAGACCACCTATGATCTAAAGGAATTTTTTAACACCTGCATCCATTTTACACTCAAACTTATTTTCAAAGGTTGAGAAGGAAAAAGACCAAGTTTCAGAGCATAGCGTTCCCAAGTGTATTATGTGGTAGGTAATCCATACAACACATAGCCTCTTGTCAGAGAGGTCCTTGTGTAACCTCTAAGTCCTGAAGACTGAATTCCAACTGTTTATATTGGTTTCCTCATCAGTTATACTTAGTAGATAAAAACAGTAGCATTATTATTGGGCCAACTTTCATAAATGTCTGTAGGTTTTACATAAGTAGGCATGGCTTACATCTGTGGGGCAGATTCGTACAGTGGTTAAGAGCATGAGATTGAGCCAGATAATCTAGCACCGCCCCTTGCTGTTCATATAAGAAACAGTAACTTTCTTGGGAAAATTATCAAGTTTTTTCTTTCTTTATAAAATACAGATAAAAACACTGACTTCCTAGAATTGTAATGAAGATTATTAAATTAGATAATATAGTACATGGAAGTAGCTTAGTGCAGTCCTTACTGTAATAGTAAGCGTAAGCGAGAGCCTTACAGAGTAGCACTGTTACCTGGAACAGGTGTGTAACAGTACAGATGGCCAGCTTCCTCCAGGAGCCTGTGATTAGGTGGTTCTGAGATGTGGTTCAGATAAGAATATTTTCAACCATTTCTCTAAGAAATTATGGGTGCACAGTAGAGCTTGAAAATAATTTGATGATTTTGGATTTTTACATCTTCCGAACTTAGCTCAGTTGCAAATTTAGCTGGCTGCTTAAAATGTGAAATGTAAAGAAAGAAATGAGGGTTTTCTGTGTATTAGTATTTATTGCCATGGTTCCATATTGGGTTCCACTGTTTCTCGCCAAATCTTGGACTGGCTTCTTGTTATGCTCTTAGATGGCCTCTGCACACTTTATCATCCCCTGCACAGCCACTACGATAGCGTCACAGAGCCTTGGCTATCACTGTGCAGTAAGGGACAGGCCAGCCTCAAGTTTTCAGAATAATGAAAATATAAAGTGGCCTTCAAAAGGTGAGGAAATAGCCAGGTGAGGTTGCACACACCTGTAATCCCTGCACTCAGGAGGCTGAGGCAGGAAGATTGCTGTAAGTTACTATGTAGCCAGCCTGGGCTACATAGTGAATTCAAAGCCAGCCTGGACTATATAGTAAGATCCTGTCTCAGAAAAAAAAAAAAAAGAAAGAAAGAAATATCACAGTTTTATTGTCCTATATGCACATTGCCATGGCTGGGGACAGTGCCAAGTGTGAAGGCCCAGGTCAATCCACACTACTGACACAATAAAAAATCTCTCAAGTAAGGGCCACTTAAAGAAACAGAATTCCACCGTTGGAGAAATTTTATACCCTAATTACAAAATGAGCTTGTTTCGTTTCTTTAAAAAAACACAGTGCAGAATAATATTTTAAATATATGTATTATTTCTAGTTATGTATTCTACTTTTGCTGGCATACAGTGTGTGTGTGTGTTTTTAAGGCTAGTGAGTAAGCATATCATCGGTAAATGGTTTTGTAGCCTTGTGGATTTTCTTTAATGAGATTTGCTTTCAGTTTCTTTTTTAATTTCCATCAGTGCCTGCTTTGTCAGTACTTTACTGGTATGAGTCAGCATTCTACTCCAGCCTAAACCAAAACAGCTATTCTCCCTAACCCGAAAAAAATAGGAATGATAAAACCAATATGGTTAAGTGATGTATGTCGCTTTATTTTATTACCACTGCCTTGAGAAGTGATTGATCCTGTCTGTCTCCAGGCTTAAATAAATATCAGGCATAAATTGTTCAAGGGAAGTTAACAAACAATCTCTCTCCTTGAACAGGGAGAGTTAACCTTGTCTCTGCCACAGAAGCCTTCAGAGAAACTGAACTTGTAAATAACGTACAAACGGAAGTTTAAGAGATTTATTGTTGATGTTACTAATACTCGTAATAATGAACAAGATATTTGAACCCTTATGCACATCAGTGAACAGAGTAGAAATTTCTCTCCTTCCTACAGACTTACGGAAGTGGGAGGAGACACAGATAAATAATTGAGCCCAGAAAAGTAACATAAATGCAGAGTCAGGGTGATACAAGGAGTTTCAGGGATTCCAGGGCTCTGAATCCTGGTTGCTGTCCCTTATTTCCATGGGATGACAATGGAACATGGGAAGGGCTGCCCTGAGGCGCTGGACTACCACTGAGGAACGTGTTAAAGAAAAACAGTGAAAGGTGAGGAAGGTGTTTAGGACAGCCAGGTTGGAGCCCAGCATATAAAGCAACTTCCTGTTTGCAGATAAGCTAAGAAAAGATCTGAGCAGAAGCAGGGGCGATGAGGAGTGTAGAAAAATACCACCAGGCAACATTCTTCAGGAGAGGATGGACAGTGACTTTATTATCGCATAAATTTTATAGTCCTTTCCTCTGTCTTCAGAAGCATCTCTCAGGAACTGGGTAGGAGGGCAAATTCTGAAGCCCCACCCGAGCTGTGGGGAGAAAGTGGGGGTGGGGCCAGGTCAACACAGAAAGAACACCCTGCTCCTCATAGAAAGAACACCCAGGTAATTCTGGCACCTCTCTTTTGAAACCTGTAAAGGAGTTTTGTCTCCCACTTCTGCACGAAGAATTTCATTCAACAGGGCTTTTGGTTTGCTAACAAGGACTTCCAATTAGGAGGTCTCTTTGAAGTTATCTGTGAGATCTGTGAGGGTCTGACAGTTGCAATTAAGTCTCTTGCATGGAGCCTAGGAATGACTCAAAAGCTTTTCTCTACTCAAAAGCACAATAAAGCATACTCAGAGGTTCATAAAACTTCTTCATTCTGCTAAGAGCCACCTAGAATTTTAAAAATACAGTAAGAGTAAAAACTGGCTAGCAATCACAGGAGCTATTCTAAAGGCACCTGTGAAGTCAAAACCAGGTTCACAGATGCCAGGGCTCGTTGTCACTCACACAGGTCACCTCAGTTCCGACATGATGATGAAGCTGGGGCAGTTTAAGTGGCGTTCGGGTGTGGCCATCTCTCCCACAGTGTCTGATCTCAAGTCTGAGTTCGAATCCTTCTTTCCCAGCAACACCTAAAAGTTAACACTTTTCTTGGCCATACCTTACAGATTCACAAAGAAGGGCATGATAGCTCTGTCATCTCTACGATGAGGACATTGTTAATAATAACAATAGTTAATAATTTTGAGCACTTACCTGGTACTAGGCAGTAGACTAAGCACTTCAAGTGCATATGCCACTGAATCTTCCCAGCATCACTATAAATTAGATACTATTCACCTCCATTTTACAAATGAAGAAACAAGCCAAGAAAAACTCAGCATCATAGCCCAAACTGTACTCCTGGTTTAGTGGAAGAACTAGTACAGAAAACCAGGCAATTTGACTCCACTATGACTGTACATTAAATTGGTCATGGCTAAATCTTGGGAAAAACCCAAATGCTCATCAACCAAGGAATGGATAAAAAAGATGTAGAATTTTTATACAATGGAGTACTACTCAGCTATAAAGAAAGATAACCTTGAAGCTTTTATAGGTAAATGGATACAACTGGAGACCATACTCATAAGTGAAATAATCAGACCTGCATATGTAAACACCATATTGTCTCCCTGGTGTAAAAACCTGAAAGAGTAAATAAAATCCAAAAGGTACAATAGATACTGTGAGAGGGAAAGAAACTGGGATAAAGGAAAGAAGAAAAGAAAAGAAGGGAAAGATAATTGTACTACTAACTTCCAGTGGTTTATTGAAAGGAATAGTCAATGCTTAATTTCTTTGACCAATTTTGCATGCTTATACGTGGTAATCTGAACAACTACTTTGATGATAACAATATGCAATATAACAACCATTGTTGATTTCCTATCAAAAAAAGGGTGATATTATTGCAATACTAATTTTAGATCCCCTACTATTCGAAGGTGGTACAGAGACACACAGATCTCAGTCTCATTTCATGACTCCTGAACTACTGGAGTGGAAAGCATGTTTTCATTTTTTTTCCAGGCTCAGCTTCAGCCCAGCTCACTCTATGAGGCATTCTCCTGATTTGCCCCTTAAAGTTCTACTCCCCACACTTACCTGATCATGTGATTCTCTATGACCAATAAAATGAGAGAGTCTGACACAGGACCATGTCTCACTTACTCTTCTATTTCTAACACTTAGCCTGGTTCCAGGCATGTCCTCCTTTGCTGATGTCTTATTTTTGCCTCCTCTTTGTATCTTGGCTTTGGTGCTCATTGCAAAGGGTTACATTTTAAGGTTCAAGTGCTATATTTTAACATCACAGACAAATTTCATGTGTGCAGCAGATGGAACCATTTCATAGTCTCACTGGCACTTGGAAAAAGCCATCCCAAATGCCGACAAATGGTAAGCAGAGAGTCTGTTGTCACTGGCCTTTCAGCTTTATATATCACCTTCTGATCTTGTTCTCTTCTTCCCTTCTAGTGCTCTCTGTGTTTGGATTTTTGCTGAACTAGTTCTAGACTATTTGCAGAGATTTTGAGATGCTGTTTTCACTGAATTCAGGTATGAAAACCTGAAAAACAAATGCAGGTGTGAATGCAGTACTTCCCATATTTACACTCAAATGCTCAAACAGTGACTGTGGAGTCAGAAGCCAGGGCTGAGGAGCAGGGTGCAAGAAAGGTCTAATTCATTTGGTTCTAGATCACTCTCAGCACCAAACTGATCAGATGCGTTCTGTCTAATATTCTTGAGCCAGTATTCTATCTAGCCTTCTGTCTTCTAAATTTGTTTTCTGTTACATTTGACCTTAAACCTCTGTTCAGACTGAATGAACTCATTGAGTGGTTTAAGGATGGTGGGTGGAAATATTCAGCTCCAAAGTCTTTTGCCAAATTTAAAAGAAACCGTACGTTTCCTCCAAAGAACTGAGTAAGTTAGCTTAGTGTGCTATTTATTCTCTTCATGCTGCTCAGCAGTTGCACACTGATTTCAGAATCGTCTGTATTTGGCCCTCCTACTGATTTCTTTCTTAACGGCATTGATCACAGTGTTGATCCTTGTGACCTCAGGCAGCCTCAGCATAGATAATAGCCGGGGTTGTAGCTCAGCAGCACAAGCGCCTGCCTGGCAAGCGCAAGGTCCTGAATTCAATTCTTGGTACCAAAAAAAGCATAGATAATAGCAACAGTCAGTTGAATATCAATACAACAAGTTATTTTTATTGGACAACCTTTTCTTCTGAATTAGTGATCATTTGTGTAAAATATTGGCCTGAATTATTCTATGAAAATACTACCTGGTATCAATAGATTCTCTATTTTTTAACTGAGCAGTTGAACATGAAGGAACATTTAAGTGAATATATGTAGTCTTGGAAAGTTCAGTGTATACCCAGTATCACAGGCATTACTACTATATAGAAATGCTATTTTTAAGCAATAAAAATAAAGGATAAATTTTAGTTAGTTGCTGCCCTTGAATTTAAACTTAGTTATTTTATTTATTTACTTATTTGTATTTATTTATTTTTCTTTTATCTTTTTCAGATAGGGTTTATCCATGCAGTTCAGGCTGACCTTGAACTCACTTTGTAGCCCAGGTTGGCCTTGAACTCATGGTGATCCTCCTGCCTCAGCCTCCTGAGTGGTGGGATTACAGGAGTGTGCCACCATGCCCAGCCTCTTATAGCTATTTTGAAGAAGAAAACCAAATTTCAGAAACAGAAAAGAGTTTTGTTCTAAAACCCCATGACTCAGCTAAAGTTTTTCTCAGGCTTAAAAGAGACGATATGCTAACCTGAATATTCATAATGAATCAAGTAGTAATTTTATACAAAATACATTTATCAGTATTTAACCAAATTCCGTGTTCATATACAATACTCAAATTACTAGGAAGGAAATCCTTTCAGTTAGCTCTTCGAATGTACCTTGCACTTTTCCAATAAAGAAAACAGATTTCTTTGTGGAAGTTTCAAAATATATTCAAATGGTGTTCCCTTTTAGGAAGTTACTCCCCTACCCCAAATATTCAAATCTCCTTGCATCCTTGAACATGAAAGAAAAGCAGAGTGTAGTCCGGTCACACCAGTGTGAGTGGATCCTGGCTCATAGACCAAAACTGTATCCACTGACTCTGATCAGCTCTGGCATCTTCGACCATACGTACCACATGCAGGAGCTCTGGGTCCCCACAGAGGTCATCTCGCCAACAGAAACTCAGACCTTTCTTAGAGAACAAAAGATTCTCCTACCATGTTTTTCCATGTAACATTTGTATACCAAAACTATGAGCTATTTTCCGCATAGATTCTCATAGTGCCTTACTTTGCTTGGAGCCATTGCAGTGACTTATTTTGGTCTTATGCCAGATTTATTTCATGATACGGCCCAGTGAGAAGTGTCTTATTACAAGATACATTTGAATATTTCCCCCTTTTTGTTTCTTGATATATTGTTACCATGTGCCAAAGGCTACAAAGATCAAAGGCAACATTTAGATAAATTCATATCTCCAGGACCTATTCCTGGAAACTAGTTCTCTAAGATGATTGCCACTCTGGTTTCATGAAGACTTCAAATAAATATTCCAGAAGGTTTCTGTTGGACAAGAGAGTGACATTAAAAATCGTGTGGACCATTTTTATCTGAATTTACTTGCTTTGAACAGTTGTTCAAGCACCTATTGTGATTTGGGGCTACTTTTTAAGTTGCATATCAATTTTAACATTCACTAGCCTTTTCTTTTTTCTCATGCTAGTTAAGAACTATCCAATGGAATCCAGCAAGCATATGTGGAAAAGCAGTCATAGGAGGTTTAGCCAACTCAAATTAGTAAGAGCACTGTTGGGAAGAAAGCAGACATTTATTTGCTTCAGTATAATCTAGTGTCAGTGAGGCAGAAGTCTTGATGAACCTTTTCTTATTCAGAAATTGTGAATTTAACAGCAATAATAAAGTATTAGCCATAATGCTGTGATGATGAGAACCCCAGTAACAAGTTAAATAAGAAAAAAATGTATATCATTTAAATAGCTATAGAAAAAGGAATAGATCCAACATTTATTCATAAAGTTTAAAAAACATACACAGTAACATCAGAAGGGAAATTCTTTTTCTTTTAAGAGGGAAAATTCTTTAGTGTAGTGAAGGGTATGTATGAAAACCTTAAAATGAATATCTTAAGTAACAGTGACAGTATAAATGCTTTTCACAATAAGATCAAGAACAAGGCAAAGATGTCTGATCTCATACCATTTTTATTTGACATTGAAGGTTCCAGCCAATGTAATGAAACAAGAAGTAAAGGACATTCAGATTAAAAAGTCAGAAACAAAACTGTATTTATAGACAGTCTGGCTGTCTGTATTGAAAACCTGATAAAGTCTACAAACATGCAATTATTAAACATAGTCAATTTAACATGTTTTTAGGATACAAGACCAACATACAAAAAATAGTTATATTTCTGTATGTTAGCAAATTTATACTAGGAAAGACAACACTGTGTATAATATCATCAAAACTATGAAATATGTAGGGATGAGTTTGACAAAAGGTAGATAAGTTGCATGCACTGGAAACTACAAAAACTTTCCTAAAAGTATTAAACAAAGCCTAACTAAATGGAGATTTGAACCTTTCACGGCTCAGAAGGCTCAGTATTTTTAGGGTATCTGCTCTCCCCAAATTAATCTAAAGATTTGGCATAATCTTAATGATAATCTCATAGGCTTTTTTTTCATAGTAATGGTCAAGCCCTTTCTAAAATTTATAAGGAAATTCATAAGACCTAGAATAGCTAAAACTACTCTGGGAAAGAACGATATTGGAGTGGCAATCCTAGTTAGTTTCAAAACACTTTATTGTTCTGATAATTAAGGCTTCAAAGTAGAAATAGGTCAGTAGAACACAATAAGGGTATTTAAACAGACTCATACAAATATGGGCAACTGGGGCTTCCAATTTTGCTTTTTGCAAAAATCCAAAGGCAAGCCAGAAGAGAACAAAAGGCTACTAGAAATACTGAATATCCTTAGGAGATGAAAAAGTAAATTTTGAGCTATACCTCACACTACACATGAGTTAATT
Organism: Dinomys branickii; assembly: GCA_004027595.1. NCBI lineage: Eukaryota > Metazoa > Chordata > Mammalia > Rodentia > Dinomyidae > Dinomys > Dinomys branickii. Next base: position 173,708 of record PVLD010001520.1, read on the forward strand.
CATAATTTGCTTTAAGTCTAAACTAAAAACCTAAGCTATAAGACTTTCACAAGAAAAGATAACAGAAAAAATCTTTCAGAACTTAGGTTAAGCAAAGACTTCTTAGATAATTCTGCAAAAACATGATCTTTTAAAAAATGATAAAATATAAACCTTATACTCTTTCAAAGACATGGGTCAATGAATGAAATGTCATGTTACACCGAAAGAGAATACTGGCAAATAATATATCTAACAATATATTTCTGTCCAGGATATGTAAATAATGCTCAAAATTCAACAGTCAAGAAAACATACCATAAAACTTGGGCTGGGGATGTGGCTCCATGGTAGAGTTCTTGCCTTAAATGCACAAGGCCCTGGGTTCAATTCTCAGCACCACCAAAAACAAACAAGCAAAAAGAAAACATACCATAAAACCGGCAAAAGATCTGGGCAGACATTTCACTGAAGAAAACATTCAATTACCCAATAAGCACATGAACAGATGCTCACATCATTAAATATGAGAGAAATGTAAATTAAAACCACAATGAACTATCACTGCACGGCAAATTGGAACTTACCAAATTTATCACATTAAATTTTTAGTGTATTAGTGCTACCTCAACCAAGCTTTTAAAAAGCGCTAGAGTAATAGATTTCAAAGACCTGAAAATAATTATGAAAAAATATAAAATGTAAATTAATCTGCATTTACTACATTGATAAGGTCAGCACTGTACCAAGCATGCCATGATTCCATGTCTAAAAGTAGAAGTTTGTCTTTTCGTTTGTGATCAGCTTGTTACTTGGTCCTATCTTGTGTGTTTCAGAGTTTGTGGTTCATCGTTTTGGGATTGGAAGGTCATCCCTAAAAATACTTGTGAAATTTACAGGAGAATGTGCTTCTCTTTATACGGGTAGACGTACACATCTGTACTTGCTTTTGTGGACACAGAGATTATGCTTTTATAATTTGTGGAGAAAATTTGGCTCTTCAGAGCCAAATACTGACTATAACAACAGAAATAGATTAAAATACTACAGAGGGCAGATTCCTGGGTCAATGGTAGAGGAAAGTGAGCTGCACAGCTCAGTAGGAACCGTTCACAGAGTCTCTGATGCAAATAGCACTTCTCACAGTGGTACATCAGGCTCAACCTGATACATAAGCACCCTTTGGAACACAAGCATGACCCACTGCTACTGCTTTCAACTTCCAGAATAAGCAAGTGTGGTAATTCACATTCCCCTGTCAGTAGAACCTTCCTGAGAGCCAAAGGTGGTTAATATTGTACCACCCTACTAAAACCTCTTGTCTTTTCACTTTATGAGTGCACTGAATTTTGTTAACATCCTCAAGATTTTTCAGGTTTATTTTTAATTGCTTTTTTATTTTCCTGAAAGATTAAGGATTTCATGTGTATGATCATTCCACCAAAAACCAAAAAGATATAAAAGCTACAGTTGAAAATTTTAAATGACATAGACTTTTGGGATCATGCCTTTTGAGCTGCTAATGTGACAATATGGGTGAGCACTAAGTGCTTCTAATGGTCATTGCATGATATTTATGTGACTCATCTATGTATGAATGTTCTAATCACAGTGCAGAACTAGGCTTTTCCCATTGGCTGATCTGCGAGGGCCCTTAACATTTCTCTCAATTCATGAGCCTATGGACTAATAGTAGTCTATTAAATGTATTTAAAGGAACCCCAGGGGTTTAGACAATTAACTCTAAATACTGGATGAAAGAATGTCAGACTTTCCCTTTTTAAACTAATGTGTAAATAAACACCTAAGATCTTTAGCTGGTCCATTCATTGCCTACGGGTATGAGAGTATATGACTGCTAAGCTGCATTTCTGCGCTAACGCATGATTAATTCCAGCTGCTGTGATGGTGGTGATGAGTTCAAAACGGATTCTACTGAGGGCAAGAAGACTAAAGTGGTGATCGCTAAGGTCTGTGCTCCTGGGTTGGTCTCTTGAGGGCCCTAAGGCTCATATTACTCACCTTCAAACTGGTGGAGTTAGAGAAGATAGCACAAAGCTTTTCTCCAAGGCAGATATTCTGTGCTTCTGACACAGCACTGTGCAGACACATTTCCCCAATCGGAGTTGCTGCTACACACCCGTATGCTTCAGATCCACGGCTGCTTGGCCTAAGTCTCTGGCCAAGGACTTGTATCATCCATTGTTCTTTCTATCTTACTTTGTCTGTCACCCAGAATCAGATACCAGCTATGCCCTTGGCCACCTCGTTTACCTTGCACGTTCTTTTCTCAGTCCCTGATTATAGTCTGTCTTTGCTTGTCTTCTGTGTGATAGTCTATCTCTTATTGGGCTAACTCAATGAACTCTGGTTATAGTAACATTTAGGCTACACGATAGATACACTGCCTGGGACCATGCCATCCAAGATTGGACATAAGGAGAGCTGGGACCATAATAACTGTGTACATTTTAAGTTGAATAGATATCATTGCAATGTCTCCAGTTGATTGTGGAACCCAACAGTGCACAGGATTGAGTGGCCCGGATATTACGCAAGGCTGTACATCTATCTGCAGGCACCAACTCCATGCATGTGGAAGATGAGAATAGTTGTGATGCTTAGCTGCTCTGTACACTATAGTTGCTTCGAAGATGCTGGTACCTACTGATAACTGCTACCACGTGGATAAATGTGGTCACCTGCCAAGTGAAAGAGCGAGGGGCAAAAACCACATATTGTATGATTATATTTATAGGAAGTATCTAGAATGAAAGCTAGATATTTGTGAACATAGAAACAAAACGTGGGTGGCAATTTCACGGGACTGAGAGGAAAGGAAAATAGGAACGATTGGGAGGTACACAGCTTCTTCGTGGAGTTATTTAAGTATGAAAATAGAAACTGTTAAAAAATAAATAGATAAAAATAAAAATAAAAAAAAAGAAACTGTTGATGGTTGTGCGGCCTTGTCAAAATACTGAACACTCTGAATTGTACACTTTAATAGGGTAGATTTTATCGTTGTCTTGATAAAAATGTTTGTTAGTTAAATATGCAGGTACTTGTTTATGTATCCACAGTGACCTGCTTAGATATTTGGGACTATCTCAGTAATCAGTTTTAGGGAAGAAGATGGAATCATGTAGGTGCGGCTCAAAACAACTGCTTTTTATTCATGTGCCTTCCAAGGCCTGAGGTGTTTCTCCCTAGAGTGGGACCTCTCTTGATCAGTACAGAGAAAATAGCAGTAAGGCACTGCAGCAAATACCTGCAAACACTGTTCGTGTGTTGATAATGTAGCTCTTGTCCAAAATAGTTGAAACGTCTCTTGTCTAAGTAAATGGAGAAGAAACAGGACTTTGCCTGGGGCAGTGTCACCTTGGTATTTGTTCGCTTGAAAGCTAAATTCAGTAAAAGAAACAAAAACAAAAACAAAAGAAATGTCAACAATAACAAAAATAGTTTAGAGCTTAGGAGCAGAAGTTTTACCTGCAAAATCAGTGCTTTAAATGGATATTTCACAATATCCAGGCATCTCAGGTGGCATAGGAACCATGCCAATGTCTCCAGTTCATTATGGAACCCAAAAATGTACAGGATTCAGCGGCCCAGATATTATGGAAGGCCATTGTCTATGTGCTTCTGCCAGGATGGTTTCTACCCTGTCTTCTCCAGCTGCTGACAATGTGTCCTATTTTTAAAGGCTCCTAGAGAAAATCCTTCTTCAAAGAGGTGGGATGACAAAGCTTTGCCCTGCGCAGCATTCCCAGTGGAGCTAATCAGCCAGGTGTCTGATCTCCATGGCGTCTGCCTGGCTCCCTCCTCCCCCACAGGACTGAACCACTATCGGAAATAACTGTAAGCTCAGTTCACCTTTAGAGAATTGGTTTTTCATTTTTATTTTTTTCCAAAAGAGAAATTCCTTCTCTTTGCTGTGTAAACCACAGTAGCACATTGTTGACAATTGCCAGAGCCACTCATGTCTCCTAGCCTTTAAGCATCCCATCAGAGCAACCTCCCAACCTTCTTCCTGAACTCCTGTCCGGAGAGCACGGCCCAGCTTCACTTAAACCAAGGAGGCATTGGCTACTTTCCATCACACGATGCATCATCGTTTAATTTGGCTCTTGCACTGCACCGGTACAATGTCACTATGGTAGATCTCAAAGGGGCCCAGCTCTGTCTCATCGCTTTGCAGAGACATAGAGCTAGAGAGATAGAGGTAGAGGTAGAGAGAGAGAGAGATAATGGGCATGATAGAGATGTATAGAGATAGACATAGAGATGATAGGGAGACGTGGACGTGGACGTGGACGTGGACCCGGTAAAATAGAATTATTCATTTTGTTTGTTTGTTTGTTTGTTTGCAGTACCAGGGATCGAACTGAAGACCTTCTGCTTGCCAGGCAGGCACTTATTCCACTGAGCTATATCCCCAGCCCAGGCAGAATTATTAGTAATGTTACTGCAGCAAACCATAAGGGATCATCTCTTCAGAAACTAACAAATGGCACAAGCCACACAAAAAGGATAACTCAGTGCTCTAGCAAGGAGCAGAAGTTCTCTGAGAGTCTCCCTATTGAACCACCATGGGCTTGCTCAAGCGTGCAGGACAAAACTCTCTTGAATTCTGTTGTTTTATGTGATGTCATTGTACTGATGATTCTGTGTCCCTTAGCAGTCCTGTCCTACTCTTGGTGATGTTTGGCCAGCACCTGTCTTCAGAGGGGACTGTGCAGCTTGTTTTGTTACCATGGGTGGGGGCTGCTAATGGCAGCTGACACAGACTTCAATACTAGCAGCCACTTTCCCCCCTAGAGGGTTCTGATGCCTTGGCTGCTGTCCCGTGTCACTTATAAGACACAAGTAGGACAGTAGACCTAAGCTGACATTTGGAGATTTACCTCCTGTCTGTGAATGAAATGTAAGACTGACCAAACACCTCTGATAAGGAGGACGCTTGGCTACCTATGCAAAACAAGCTAACTAAAGACTATACATCTTATCCAATGTCTAAGACTAAAACACAAAATGGGTGTTATCCCCATCGGTTTTAAAATTTTGCTGTTTGTTTTCTTTGGTTGAATTCTAGTAGGTTGAGAATATTCACATTGTGTTGTGCAACAAATATTCAAAGCTTTTTCATTTTGCAAAAGCAAAAGAACTACACTCATTAAATGACTCCCCCATCAGCCTTGATAACTGCTATTCTATTTCCTGTTTCTATGAATTTCAGGACTTTATTTTTTTATTTAAAAAAAATAAAAGACCAAAAAAAATATTAACAAACAGACATCCATTTACAAAATAGCACAAGAACAATACAAGCAATACTGAAATACAGGCAAGGTGACAGGAAATTACCAATAGTTGCTGTATTACATATTGATACCTTCAGAGTGGTTACTCGTGAAAACATATATAGACATGAAAGATTGACCAAAAAATGAATCATTAACTGTTCCTTTCATTAAAGGCAGTAGTAGAACTATGTTACCTATACTGTATATACATATATACATAGTTTTCCCCTTCTTTCTCTTCTGTTTTCCTTTAGATGTAATGAGCAGAATCATATTTGTCTTTTTCTGACTGCCATATTTCATTTAGCATAATATCTTCAAGGTTCATCCATGTTGTAACATATGACAAGGTTTTCTTCCTTTTTAAGCCTGAATAATATTCTGCTGTGTGTATTTACCGCCTTTTCTTTGTCCAGCCGTCTGTTCATAGGCAGTATTTGCTTCTACCTCTTGCCTATTGTGAACAGTGCTGGTGTAGACATGCATATGCAAATACTGCTTCAAGACCTTGTTTTTGATTCTTGTGGACATGAGAAATTTTTTTATACTAAATTTGTTCAATTTATGGACTGAACAGAACTCTTTTCTACTTGAACGTTGTACTATTCTTCATTGAACAGACAAATCAGACATTTATCCTCGGACTCATCACACTATTCCTTCAGCAAAGGTTGGAAAGTTTTAGCTTCCCCATTCTCCAGATAGGAAAATTGGAGCAAAAATGTTTTTTCACATAGCAAACCAACCATGAAGCTTGGCATTTGCTTTAAATCTGCGGATTTCCACTAAGTGCAGGAATTGACATTGGGACTTAATTAAGAGGCTGTATTTGGAGAGGAAAGGTGTGCCATCATTTGAACAAAGTCTTACTGACTTTGGCAACGGGACCAAGTGTCACACTTTCCGTTGGCAACTATGGGTGTTTCTGTCCAATTTCTGTGTATTTCCAAGAATGTTCCCTGTGGGCCTATTTTGGCTTCCATTTATAAAATATTAAGGGATAATAACGCTTACCAAGTACATGTCTAAAAGTTTGCACTGAAATGCTGCATGCTCAGTAACCCCCTTCCCCGTCCCGCATCTTTTCATGTGTCCCCAAATGGCCTTACATTCTCTGCATTCTGCATCGCAGTCCTTCCGATCTCCCTCAAAATCCAACCCTTCTCTGTTGCTGCTCCCATGTTAAGATACACAACCAATTCAGTTTGTCATCCCGTGTGTAAATCCAAGTGCTGCCATTGTTTCTCATCTGTCCCCCACCATCTGACACAAGACCACTGGCTGCCACCCTGTGCTCTTTGCCTTTGCTGGTTTGTACATCCTGGTTTTTCTCACACTCGAGTCTCCCGGTTTTACCTGCTTTCTGACTTGCCATTCTGGTTAGGCACAGTCAGATGTCACATACAGCTGTCTGAGGGCCTGGGCAATGCATCCATCCTCCCAAAAACTGTGGGGAGAAAGACGCAGTTGCTTAGGGCTATGTATTTAAGATTCACCACACAACAAAATACACCATTCAGCTTGGATGCGTTTGCAGAGTTATGTGTACACATGCTCGTTTTTGTCAGGTAATGTGTGTTTATTATGCCAAAGACAGTACAGTCCCCTTTCAAGAAACACGTATTAAAAGGCTTTTTTTTCCCAAATATCTGTATTCCATTTGAGATAGCCTGAAAAAATAAGCATTTTTCCCTTTTAATACATTTGGTAAATATGTCCTTGAAGATACATTATGTCACTGAGGCAGTTCAACACTTACTTTTGCCATGTACACACATCTTTTCTTAGATGTAGCCAGAAAATGCGAGGGCATTGGCAGTTTGTTCGTCCAATGAAGTATTCTTGAGCACTTACTGTGGAACAAATGCTAATCACACATTGAAATACAAATAATCCCTTTTAGAACTGTGTATGCATAGTTTCCTTGGTCCTTTTGTTATTGTTTTTTTATTTTGGGGGGACTAGGAATTGAACTCAAGACCTTGCTCTTGCCAGGCAGGCACTTGTGCTCCTGAGCTACATCACCAACATCTGTTGAGTTATTAATTTACATGTATATCTTTCCCCCTAGACAACTGGTTGTCAACTGGGGACTATTTTGTTCCCAGGGGCCCTTTGCCAATTTCTAGACAGCTTTGTTGGTCACAACAGAGGAGGTGCTGTTGTTATCTAGTACGTAGAGGTCAAGAATGCTGATAAATGTCCTACAATTCACAAGACAGTCCTCCCCTGAGAAAAATCTACCAGCTCCAAACTTCAGTAATTCTGAAATAGAGAAACGCTGCCCCTGACTACGGGCCCTTGAAAGCAGGTACCGTGCCATGGTCATCCTGTCTCCACTCTGTGCTGGAAGAGCTCCCCAAGCAGGCTCCCTCGGTGCTGGTAGAAGGAGGAAGGCTAAACTCCCAGTCATGCAAAGATGAAGAAGGATAAAGCCTGCTTCCCAGACTTGCTAAAAAATGCAGTCTTCAGACCATCAGAATTGCTACAACCAAGTAAGTCATTTGAAATGCAGAATCTCAAGCCCCCACCCCAAACCTAGTCTTCTTTCTAAAACCTCAAGAGGTCCATATGTATGGAAAAGTTGGGAAGCACTGACCAAAAGGCTTTAGGGTCCAGGAGGGGCAGGTGTAGGTAGAAGATGCTCAGAAGCAGAGATCTAGGTTCACATGTCGGCAGTGAGCAAAGATGCTTCACCAGGCGGCTTCTCTGGACCACAGGGTTTAGCTAAGCGCAGTTGTTGCCCAGGAAACAGATGGAACTGGATGTCTCAGATCCATAGTTGGTAAGTCAGGTAAAGCAACACAGTACCTACAGACTAGATGGCAGTGGCAGCAGTGAATAAGCAGACATCGCAGCACTGGGGCATTGACTAGGTCAAGAAAAGGGGTGGGAGAGACTCCAGGCAGTCCCTGTTGAAGGGGGAAATTGCCAGGCAGCGCTAAGGAAGTTGACAGTGGGAAGAGACAGGCCATGTGCCAAGTGGAGGAGAGGCCAAGGCTCAGAGACTGCGCAGGGGAGGGTGGGCAGCAGCCCAGACTGGCCAGAGGCTGCTAGTTCCATTGTCTGGGTGGTTCGGGTTCATTAGGGGAATCGAGTTACTCAGAACCCTCGTACAATAGCTTACAGCCCTTCCAGGCCTTGATAACATGGTAATTAACATGGAGATTCCAGTAATGCTTTGGATTTGAGTTCTGTCTGTGGCAAGCTAGAGTGTCTGGGCTCTAGACATTGCTATTCCAATGTTCCCTTGTTCTTTTCAAGAAGGATCCAATAGATTAAAGGTCTCAGCCAAAGGGTAAATATACCTAAGCAGCAGGAAATCTCTTAAGAGGGCAATGTGATTGCATTTGTGAGATTTTCTAGCAACCCTTCTGAAGCTGCTTTTGTTCAAAAACACTAGCACTGTGCTTGAATATTGTGTCATTATGACATTTTCTGAGAGATATTAAAGAACTTAAATATTGTGCTTTTCCTATTTTGTATTTATACAAAAGCCACTAGAGTCTTTTTAAGGAGATGTTGATTTAACCAACTTTTCTCAGTAACTGACATCTTGTCCATCGGGGTGCCTGGCACAGCCTAACCCTGACCGTGAGTTTTACCTGTTCTGCCAGAGGAGAGAGAATTGTTAGCTGCTCAGACTGGCTGGATGAAAACTTACACCCTTTAACCTCTTACTTTCTTTTCTGTGCCCAAGTTCAGCTTCCGCAATTGTGTATGTCTGGCTTATCTTAGGACTGAGCAAAGCAAAGTGTGGAAAACCCAGAACCTTCCTCATGCTGTCAAAAGGACTAGTGGCTTAATCCTCTGGGAAATCACCAGTGATCCTCTGAGTCTGTATTTCCAGAAAATTGTACTTCTGGATTGTGTTCAAAACTATTTCAGATGATGGCAAGGCCTTGCAAATCACCCCATTGCTGTACATTTTTCTCTCCCTCCAATACCTTCAGAAGCTCACAGGAAAATATGAAACGAGATACCCAAAGCTTCCCCAAATTTGAGATTGTCCAAAAAAGTAAAAATGTATGGAGTGGAATATTTTGTTTTGAATATGGGTCACACTTGCCAGAACTCAGTGTTCCATGCTCATGCAGCGTGTTTTAGAGCAATGACATTGATGTGTGCCTAAATTTTACCTCCTGCCTCTACTGTCCCAGCCCAGTGTTAGTGCCAAGAGAACTCAAGCCATGGACTGGACTGTGGAGTGGTGAATAGGTCTCTAGCTAATTTTCCTCAGAGTCAAATTTCCTCCTCTCTGAGGCTCTGTCCTGCTCGAGCACATGGCACCAAATGTTAGAATGCTGCAAAGATTTTAAACTACATCATCACAGCTAGCATTTAGCAAAGAATCGTAGTAGTAGAAACAGTCACTTATTCAGAATAAAACAAATTCTGGCAAGGCATAGTAACAGCATACAGATTCAGTCCATTTTGCTAGTTCTTATGGTCCACAAGCAAGTAAGAATTGAGAATGTACCAGTGATTCTGCCTCCGTAGCTGCTTAGGTATCCGTGGCTCTCAGGAACGGGCTGGCAGGGACTCTGCAAATGCTGTGGTCTAATTTCAGACTTTTGTGGATCAGAAAACTGAGACTTGGAAAGACAGGAGCGCTGAGAGATCATCACACTGAGTTGCAAATGTATTTTCAATAACTCTCCAAGGCAGGCAGGCAGCTCCTTCCGTGGGTATTGTGTGGATGCTTTCTTATGCGATTCTGAGGGCAGGAGATGTAGAAAGAAACTGTTTTAAGCAGAGCCACGGGGACAGTGATTGGTCCAGTATGCACAGCGTGCCGTCCTCACCCGGCTCTGCTACCAGAGCAGCAGGCTGTGCAGCACCCACCAGCCCCAGCTCCAGACTGCTTGGTAAGAAGCACCGCAAGCAGCTGACTCGCTTGAGAATCAGGAGTCTAGAACTGTGTCTTCTTTCCCCTTTCACCAGCCTCTTCCTGTTCCCGAGGTGGAACCAGTTTGGTTGTGACCAGTGGGGTGGAAAAAATGTTTCTTAAAAATTTTTTAAACTGAAATTAAAGGACCACCTATTTAGTCATCAATAAGGCTACACAATGAGATTTCAAATCCACCAATTTTTAAAAATTTTTCAGCATGCTTTTGTGTCCCATCTTAAAACATCATCCTTCAAACAGCACCCCCAGAGCATATTATGGCCAATTTATAAGGTGCATACACTGAATGCAATATTTAAGCTGTAGCATTCTGATTTATTTTCAAAATCAAGTTTTTGGTTTACAAGACCAAGATAATGTTTATACTGTAAGGACTCTTCATTTGAGTAGTTTGTTTTCTATCAGGCTTGTTAGGGGGAAGAGGATAAGGATGATTGAGAAGTAGGAGATTGATGCTAGCCGGCCGATTAAGATGGAGGGGTGTTCGACTGGTTGCCCTCTGATTCATGTAAGAATTAGTAGGTTTGCTACGAGAATTCATATGAAGTGTTGACTAATAGGTTGGAATATTATGCTGCGTTGGTTTGATAGGTGGAGGGATGGGAGGAGGATTAGGATTAGGGTAGGGAGTAGTAGTGCTAGTACTCCTAGTTTGTTGGGCATTGATCGTAGAATAGCATATGCGAATAGAAAGTATCATTCTGGTTTGATATGACGGGGTGTGCTTAGTGGGCTAGCTGGTAAGTAGTTGTCTGGGTCTCCTAAAAGATCTGGTGAGAATAAGGTTAGGGTTAGGAGAGTAAGTAACATCAGTAATAGGCCTAGGATATCTTTGATTGTGTAGTAGGGATGGAATGGAATCTTATCTGAGTTTGGGTTTAATCCTGATGGGTTGTTTGACCCAGTTTCGTGGAGGAATAATAAGTGTACAAGGACTACGGCTGTGATGATAAAAGGTAAGATAAAGTGAAATGCGAAGAATCGTGTTAAGGTTGCTTTATCAACTGAGAATCCCCCTCAGATTCATTCGACTAGATCGGGTCCAATATAAGGGATTGCAGGAAGAAAGTTTGTGATTGCTGTGGCCCCTCAGAATGATATTTGTCCTCATGGTAGGACGTACCCTGTAAAGGCTGTTGCTATCACTGCAATTAGTAGGATAATTCCAATGTTCCAGGTTTCTAGGACTAGGTATGATCCTTAATAGATTCCTTGTCCTACGTGGAAGTAAAGAAAAATGAAGAATATGGATGCGCCATTGGCGTGAAGATATCGGATTAATCAGCCATAGTTTACATCTCGGCAGATGTGGGTGACTAATGAGAATGCTGTGGTTGTATCTGCACTGTAGTGCATTGCTAGGAACAGTCCGGTGATAACTTGTAGTACTAGGCATACACCCAACAGAGACAAACTTTCCTCATGCAGAGATGATAGAGGGGGATGGTAAGTCAATGAATGAGCTGTTGATAATTTTAATTAGGGGGCGTGATTTTCATATGTTAGTCATTAGTTCTTATAGTTGAATTACAATGGTGGTTTTTCATATCATTAGTCATGGTTGAGTGCCATGTAAGAATAATGGTTTTAAATGTTATATATATTCTTAGTATTTTGTTTGTTTTAGGATTTATTAGTTTTTCTGTAAAACCTTCTCCTATTTATGGGGGATTAGCATTGATTGCTAGTGGTGGAATTGGGTGTGGAATTGTTTTGGTTCATGGGAGGTCATTTATAGGGTTGTTAGTGTTTTTAGTGTATTTAAGGGGAATAATGGTGGTGTTTGGTTATACAACTGCAATAGCTATGGAGTGTTATCCTGATATGTGATTGTCTAGTGGGGTTGTTTGGGGTTGGTTGTTTTTAGGGTTTGTAGCTGAGGTATAGTTTTTGTTCGTTTGACCAGAGTTGGATGAGGTTGGAGTGTTTTTTGGGCTTCATGATGTGTGAATTTGGATGGTGTATGATGCAGAGGTAGAGGGTGTTGGGGTTTTACTTGAGGATCCCATAGGGGTAACTGCTGTTTATAGTTGTAATTATTGATTGATGTCTGTGGCTGGGTGAACAATGTTTGTTGGATTATTTATTGTCATTGAGCTTACGCATGGGGGTTAAGAAACGATTGTGACGGCTAGTAGGATCGAGAGCAGGAATGATAGGAAATATAGTTTAATAAGGCCGATTTGATTTGAGGTTAAAGAGGATGCTGCTGCTTGGGTATTTGAGATGCTTTTTCAAGTCAAATTATATCTATAATTGATGGTGCTAGGTTTTGGCTTATTAAAAGGTTTTTGTGAGGGTGAATTCGGTGAGTAAGTGTTAGGAAATATTCCAATGAGTTTGAGAAGTTGAATGACTTGTTTGGGTGTTGTATTTTTAGGTTTAGGGTTATTAGTTAAGTTCTATTGTGATTGTGAATCCTAGAATTGTTACTACAATGGCTGAGAGTTTGATGTATAATGGTATGGTTGTTTGGAGTGTGGTTCTAGGGGTGATGTAATTGGATATAATAAATCCTGCAAAGATACTGCCTACTGCTAGCTGTTTGATAGGGTTGATTATTAAAGGGTTGCTTTCGTTTATAATTGATAGGGGAAGGAATTGAGGGTTGTTTAGTGAGGTGAAGAAGATAATTCACATGCTGTAAGTGGCTGTAAGTGACGTTGCAATGAGGGTGATTAGGAGAGCTCATAGGTTTGTGTGTGATGTGGTGGCGGACTCAATGATTAGGTCTTTTGAATAGAATCCTGTGAGAAAAGGTATACCAGTGAGAGCTAAACTTCTGGTTATTAAGTATGAGGTTGTAATGTGAAGGGTTTTATATAGGCCTCCCATTTTTTGAATGTCTTGTTCATTGTTTAGGTTATGAATAATTGATCCAGAGCAGAGAAAAAGTATAGCTTTAAAGAATGCATGGGTGCAGATGTGAAGCAATGCTAGGTGCAGTTGATTGATTCCGATAGTTACTATTATCAATACTAGCTGGCTTGAGGTGGAGAACGCTGCAATTTTTTTAATATCATTTTGTGTCAGGGCAGAGATAGCTGTAAATAATGTGGTTAGGGCTCCTAGGCATAGCGAAGTTGTTAAGATGGTTTGGTTATTTTGGGTTAAGGGTGAGAATCGGATGAACAGGAAAATTCCTGCTACTACTACTGTGCTTGAATGTAGTAATGCCAATACTGGAGTGGGGCCTTCTATAGCTGACAGCAGTCATGGGTGGAGGCCAAATTGAGCAGATTTTCCAGTTGCTGCGAGTAGGATTCCTATCAGGGGTAAAAGGTCATGTTGGTTTTGGGTAGTGAGGAGTTGTTGGAAGTCTCATGTATTTGAGTATGAGATAAATCATGATATAGCTACAACTATTCCTACATCTCCAATGTGGTTATATAAGATGGCTTGTATCGCTGCAGTGTTTGCGTCTGTTCGTCCATATCACCGTCCGATCAGGAGGAAAGATACAACCCCTACTTGTTTTTGTGTCCCATCTTAAGACATCATCCTTAAAACAGCACCCCCAGAGCATATTATGGCCAATTTATAAGGTGCAGACACTGAATGCAATATTTAAGCTGCAGCATTCTGACTTATTTTCAAAATCAGGTACATGAACTCATCTGCAGAGATCAAACTAATTCATCTGCCTGAAAGGTAGGAAATTCGTGGTGAATGTTATTTGTTATAATTTTTTTCTCCTAAATCTAAAGACTCCCCTTCTATCCCCTGGATGTCTCTTTACCTACACCCCGAAATCCCTTAGCAAATTACCCTTTTTGTGTGAGCTGAAAGATTTGTGTTCATAAAGCCCATTCACTTAAAACTGTTAAACATACAGCATACCCCATTTCCAATCCTCTGAAAAAGTCCATTTAGGGGAAGAAAATAGCCTACAAGTCAGCGTGATTCCCAGTAGGAGCGTGGGTGGAAGCAATCTGCTGGACAGAGTAGCCAATTAGCGTGTGATGTATGTGTGCCCCACTTCTCCCACCCCCATGTTAATTAGCCTCAGTAAACAGATACTGGAGGTTTTTAGAATACATATTTCATAATCATCCCAATCCATATGAAGCTGGCACTTACTTAAGTCATATGTTTTTCTCTTAGGTGTGTACAGAATTGCTCAGTTCAATACTTGCAAATAGTCATCCTTGCTTTTAGATAAAGATGGTTCATTAAAGGTTGATTCATTTCCTGGGATTGTTAACCTACAGAGGCTAAGATCACCACACTTCCAGCGATGTGTTTTGGAATGTCTGAGTTTATATATCTGTATGTTAACAAGACAGATAAAATATCCAATCCATTTTATTTTTCTCAACTTACAGATGATTATTGTCCAAAGATTGACTCTTTAGATATATGATTAAATATTTACTTTACACAAATGAAAACAAAATAGTGTTTTTATCACAGTACATGCAATATGTACATATTAAAATATTTTAAATTTTTTCCCAGAAACTACACAGAGTTAAGAAGATGGGACATCATCTTAGTTTGTTACAGAGTGGTAGAAATAGGCAAGCCAGGTAGCCTCAGAAATATTAAATCTACTAGAAGAGAAAGTAGGTAGAAATCTTGAAGACATAAGGGTAAGCAGAAAGTTCATGAACAAAAACCAAAGTGCACAGGAAGTACTTCAAAGAGTCAACAACTGGGATCTCATCTTATTGAAAGGATTTGCAAATCAAAAGAAATTACCAACAGGGTTAAAAGAAAACCCATGAACTGGAAAAAAGTTTTACCAACTGTCCCTCAGACAAAGGAATTCTACCTAGAACATGTAAAGAACTAAAAAAAAAAAAAAACCATGCTCCCCCAAATTCAAAGACCCAATCCAAAAATGGGCATCTGAGATGAATACACACGTCTCAGATGAAGAAATACAAATGGCAAATAAACATATGAAAAAATGTTCAACTTCACTAATCATTTGAGAAGTGCAAATTAAAACAACACTGAGATCCCATCTCACCCCAGAAGGAAGGCTCTCATCAAGGAATCAACCAGTAACAAATGCTGGTGGAGCTCTAGGGAAACAGGAGCCTTTCCCCACTGCTGGTGGGAGTGCAGACTGGTGCAACCACTGTGGAAATCAGCCTGGAGATTCCTCAGAACACTAGAATTAGAGGTCTCATTCAACCCAGCTATTACCCTTCTGGATATTTTTCCAGAAGAACTGAAAACATCATACCACAGTGATATATGTGCACCCATGTTTATAGCAGCGCAATTTGTCATAGCTAAGTCTTGGAAACAACCCAAATGCCCATCAGCTGAGAAATGGATTAAAAAAAGGGGTAGTATTTTTATACAGTACAGTATTAGTCAGCTATAAAACAGACAGACTCGAGGCTTTTACAGGTAAATAGATGTAACTAGAGACCATACCCATAAGGGAACCAGACCCACATGTGTAAACACCGTATCCTCTCCCTAGTGTAAGAATCTGAAAGAGTAAATAAAACCAGAAAGATACAATAGATACCGTGAAAGGGCAAGAAACTGCTCAAACGGAAGGAACAACTGGGATGAGGGAAAGGAGAAAACAGAGAAGGAAGGGACGAAAATAGATAGGTATATACAAGGACAGCTGGGATAATTGTACTGCTGATATCTATTGGTTTACTGAAAGGAACAGTTAATGCTTAAATTTTTTGACCAATTTTGCACGCCTATATCTAGTAATCTGAACAACTAATTTGAAGACAACAATATGCAATATAATGACCATTGTTGAATTCCTACCATCTTGTTTAGTGATGCCTGTATTGTTTCTATTTTTTAAATCATCTTTTATTCTCTTTGATTGACCAATCTTGCATTCTTACATTCGGTAACCTGGTCATCTCCAGTGAAGGTAACACAGTATGTAATATAACAATCTTTGGCCTTTTTGGCTTGCCTGAAAAATATAATTTTGTATCTCACAGGATGAAACTTTTCCAGTCCATATTTTATTTCAGTGCATTGGAAGAAATATGCATGTTTTAAATTTGTATTAGCTACCCTTTATGTTTTTATTCTACACCATGCATTTGTGTATAGAAAATACGCACTTTGTCTTCATTAACAATATAAAGTATCCATTTGCCAATAGTCTCAATAAATACAAAGTTGGAAGAGTCTATCAACTAAGTTTTCTACCCATGCATTCATTAGGAAAGTGTAAGAAAATGTTTCTTAAAGCCATAGGAGGTAGGAAAATGTCGTTTTAACCGCAAGTTTAATAGACCCCTAAAGGAGGCCCAATGCCCCAGTGCGAGGGCGGCACTTTGTTCTTGGTGTCCTCTTTATTCTCATTCCCTCCTTCTCTCTGTCCTTCTCATTAAATAACAGAAAGTTCTTCTCCGGAGCTGGTCAGTAGCCTCTTCATATTTCAGTTTGTTCTGAACAAGGAGACGTCATTCCAAGAAATTTTGAGTCCTAGTCATTGTACCCTGGGGGTCTCCTAATTAAGGAAAAGTGCCTGAAGCATTTTTTAGCAGTTTTCCTAGAACCGGGTTTAATAGGCTTCATTTTCTCCGGAAGGAGCCCTGACGTGCGCTGTAAGTTAGACCTGACGAAGTGGATTAACGAGAGTGGCTTGAGCCGCCCCTTCCTTCCTTGCGTAGCTGAGCACATCATTCTCCAGCCCATTCTCAGGCGCAGTCACAAGTTCCAGAGCCAGGGAGGGCAATTCTCAAAGTGGCAAGGGCCCCGGAGGTGCCCCTCTCCCTTCACCAGGGCCCTCCGTGCTTCGGGCTGAGCCTCTTCGCTCCACCTCCTGCTCACAAGACTGAGTTACTTGAGAAATGGCCAGAGAGAGGAAGTTTTCCCTTGAGCTTTAGTGGTGGATGAGCTGAAAGTAGACTGTTTGTATTAATAGGGAATCATTAAATTAATTTATAGTATTAATAGCTTTTTTAGTCATATTAGCCCTATGCAGGACTTGATGCAACCTACTGACAGTATATCGTGATTCACACGTGTTTCTTTTACCACATGTGCTTTCTAGGATCCAAAGCTGCCGGTGGATTCTAATCCTGCTCTCTGTCATTCATCTCAAAGCACGGCGCTAAATAAACACAATGAATATGAGGGCAAAGTCAGTGTTTTCTCCCTTCAATACTGTTTACAGATATACTTTTTTAATGCACGAACTGTTTAGAGTAGGCATCAAATCATTACAGCTTTCATGGTTTTTACATAGAATGTATTCTATTTAAGTGCTTCGTTAAATAATTTTATCAGGATGGTGTTTCTGTAGTCACTATCTTTCTCATCTATTAAGCTGTGTATCTAAAGATATTTAAGACTAGGACTGAATTTATCAAACCCTGTCATTTCTCCTGTGCCCCCCCATACACTATATCTTCAAACTGGATTATTTAGTAATATCTTTTAATGATTAAGGTGATGATTGGGATGCTTTCAATTTTATTTTGATAATGAGAAATGCATGACATGTCATTTTAAAATACAAAATTAAAATAATTCAGTTTTGAAAAAAGCAAAACATGCCAGGTGTGGTAGCTCACGCCTGTAATCCCTCACCCCAGGAGGCTGAGGCAGGAGGATCCTTGCAAATTTGAGACCAGCCTAGGTTACAAAGTGAGCTCAAGACCAGCCTGAACTGCATAGGGAGATCCTGCCTCAAAAAGACAAAAAACAAAAACATAATTTTGCCAGGTGTGGTGGCGCACGCCTATAATCCCGGCACTTGGGAGGCAGAGGCAGGAGGATCATTGTGAGTTTGAGACCAGCATGGGCTACAAAGTGAGCTCAAGGCCAGCCTGAACTGCACAGCAAGGCCTGTCTCAAAAAGACAAAAAAAAAAGAGTAAAATGTGAAAGCCTCTTTAAAACTGCTGCTCATCAGTACACTGGTTTGGACAGTCTTCTATTCTTGTTAGGTACTTATTCAGACATACGTACTTGTACATGTGGAGCTATTTTATTAGCACTGCTATTTTTGTTATGTAGTTTACCTTTTTTAACTTAAAATATATCCTAGATATTTTATCATTCAATTTAAGTTTACTTCATTTTTTCAAATGCCTGCCTGCATTCGTTTAAGCTGCTTTTCTCTATGGTCCCCCAGGAGTTCCTGACGTCACCTTCACAGTGAGGAGATAACTAAAGATTCTTCTTATAAAGATTAATTGACTGTTGTGTGAAAATGCTTAGATAAACGTCCACCTTTTTTTTAATAAGGTTGCTTCACAAAGACTCCATGCACTAATGAAAGTGTATCTGTCAGATAAACTTTTAGAAGTAGAACAGCCTGATCAAAGGATATTCATAAATAATCATGTGATGCTTTTGCCCGTAAAGATGTCATAGTGGAAGTCCGAGGCAAATGAGTGGCGAGCCCCGAAGGTCTCCTTCTATTCAGAGCCTTATTTAAAACTGCACAGGTCACCATAGCGTCCGTGGATCACAACCCTCTGCGCTCAAAACATCCTAAACTTCTCACATAAATCCCGATGTAATCATGGAAAATGTCATGGTCTTGTGCCAATCAATACTGTTCCTAAAATAACATCTAGGTACCCTGTTTTTCACCTAACTCAATAATGTTAAGAGTTTGGATCTTTATTCTTTTTCCTTTTTGATGACAGAAAGTGGTGTCAATGAATACATCTTAAGAAAGTCTGTAGCCCACTCCACCCATACGCCTCTGAGCGCAGAGCGATGGAATAGCCGCTTGCGGAGGACAGCCAGTTGCCGACTATTCACCCACCTTCAGGAAATCAGAGAGAAACCGGGTCAGAAGCTTAGTTCTCTGCCCTTCACTTAATATCAATGCAGGGATTCTTCTAGCGCTTGAAAAAGCCCTGTAAGGCTAGCTGTTAAAACGTACCACATGTTGAAGGAACACAACAGGATTTAAATGCCACCCAAAGGAGATGCTTTGATTGAGCAAATGTGACTTTAAATACGAATGAGTAAAACCTGCAGTGATTTGTGTAGACACTAAACTTCCAAGTTTAGATGAAGTTATATTTAACTGAGCCTAGCAGCATCAGTGTACATCTTTAATTGAAGTCAGGAATTGTGTCTCACTGCAGAGCATCCATTTATTCACTTAGTGTTTGTTTTTAAAACTGTTTTGATGCAAATACTATATTTGTTTAGCTCCTGCTATGTTAGCATAGATATCCCCGCTTTTGTGAAGCTTTCGTACCAGTAGGGAGCACAGAAATAAGGAAGGAAAAACTATCCAACTAAAAGTGCAAGGACAAATTGTGAGAAAATGGTATAGAACGTTAAAGGGTTTAGTAAGAGATAATGAAAAACACTATTTTAGATTAGGTGTTCAGGCAAAAAAAAAAAACAGTAGAACAAAAGCATTCCAGCAAAAAGAGCCACTGTGCACAAAGATTTGGGGGCAAAAAAAAAAAGGTTGTCTACTCACAGAAGGAAAATGGACCTCTGACACCAAATGGGTGGAAGGTAACCCAGAAGTAAGTTGGAAAAAAACACAAGGCCCCATCTCATGTTATATATGGTCTCTCGAGTCAGTTGACATCAATTTTCTAAGGCCTATTCTCTCTGTCCTACCTGAAAGTCCACCAGATGAAGAAACAGATGCTCACAACAGAGTTTGGTGCAATAGGCAAAATAATAAAACATGCTTTTTATCCCTTGGCACTATGCAGAGTCACAAATCTACTGGTCCAGCGGTCTTTGCTCAGAATGACTTAACAAAGGACAAAAAGTACAATGGTATGTTGAGATTTTCTAAAGTCAATTTACAGAAGCCTTGCAAGGATTTGTTGATTCAGAAGGTCACAATCACTCCTCTGGGTGCATTTTTCTCTAGGAGGTCTGCAATCCACACCACATGATATTCTGAAAGGACCATTCCTGTGACACATTTGTCCCCAGATGGATAATCATGTAAATGGTGGCAAACAACCAAGTACACCTCTAAGGGGTCTCTGAAAGCAGAGCTTTCACAGCAGCATCCCCCAAACCCAACCGAAGCCCTGGAGATGTACCCTGGTGCTCCCTGTGAGTGTCCTTCCATGTTTAGCAGTTTCATTACCTAACCCTGCAAAACACCATTAAATTATGATGCAGGGGAGATCAAAATAAGGGAAAGGAAGAATTCATAGTATGACTTGTGAACAGTAGGCATTTGAAAGCTGTTCAAGAGTGTGTTGGCACTTAGAAAAGCCCTGAAATTATATATCACTTTGTCAAAGCCCTAATGTGAACACAAACATCCCAGGAGAAAACTCCCTATATTCATCTCTTGAATTAGTTTTTCCTTTCTGACTTTCTAATCTCTTTCCAACTGTAGAACTCTTCATGCAGTTCCTGTTGAACTCACCATGTGACCATAAAGCCTGAACTAAAGTAGGCAGCCAATCATGTGGCGCTATGCATCAATGTGATATTAGATCCCGGACATATGTTGACCAACTATGGAGGTCTTTGGACCCATGTGCAACTTGTAAGAATTTTAAAATGAGGTAACAGAGGGTAAAAGACATAAAGGCAGCTTTTCTAGTAGTTGGAGTTTTGTGACTACATCTGACTTCCACCTCCCAATAAAAATTAAGTGTGAGTATATTTTAGTTCATTTCATGGAAAGAAAGTGTTTCAAAAATTACATTAACTGAATAATCCAATGGATAGAATTGTTAATATAATAAGAGCTTTTCTGAGAACATAGGATGTTATCCTTTAAATATTTGAGAAGTAATTCTTCCAGTGGCAGTTGAAGCAGTACTTGTCTCTAATGGCAAGCAGGCAGATCTGTGAAAGGGGCATTTCCCATTTTGTAATTTATAGACGTGTTCTCACCTCTCTTTCTCCTAAACCCTGGCCGCTTTGAAAAAAAAAAAAAAACTATCATAGTGACCACAGTGAGTCATACAATGCCAGTGGATCCCGGCATTTTACCAACAGAAAACCCTGAAGTCCTGGGTGATTTCTGGAACGTGGGCTGAGAAGCTTATCGTGCTACTATTGATGTATAACTTTATTTTCCTCTTCAAAAATCTTAGCGAACAAAGTTGTGAACTTAGATATAAAGTCATGGAGTTATTCCAGGATCTTTCTTAACCCTTAAAAACATGGATTTAACACTTTGGGCATGCTTTCCCTCTACTCATGTGTGGTTTGACATTTTAGGCTGGCAAATATGTTTGCAAAAACACTATTAATAAACAAAAACCCAGACCTTTTCATGGTGCGGGAGGAAGTCTTCTTTGAAAAGCTGTGACTAAAAACAGACTTAAAGGAGTTGCCTAAACCCAGTTGTCTTGGAATAAATCTATAATCTCCACTGGACAGTTACTTTAAATTCCAGTCCTGATGTTTAGTGGACATAATTTTTATCTACTGCTTTGAGTTTTGAGGGGTAGAAACGACACCAACTGATTCTTCTTTCATGAGTGCAAACCATGGGCAAAGATACTTTCCTTCAAAAGTAGGAGAAACGGCTGTCATCAAGAAATCAACCAATAACAGACCCAAGAGGGGCTGTGGGAAAAAGAAGCCCTTCTCCACTGTTGGTGGGAGTGTAGACTGGTACAAATGTGGAAATCAGTGTAGAGATTCCTCAAAAGATGAGGGCTGTAGGTCTCGTTCAATCCAGCTATTCTTCTAGGTATTTTCCCAGAAGAAATGAAAACTTTATACCACAGCAATATATGTGCACCCATGTTTATAGTAGCACAATTTGTAAGAGCGAAATCTTGGAAACAACACAAATGTCCATCAACCGAGGAATGGTGAAAAAAGAAGTGGTATTTTTATACATTGGAGTATTACTCAGCTATAAAAAAGATAAACTCAAGGCTTTTGTAGGTAAATGGATGCAACTAGAGACCATACTGATCAGTGAAATAAACCACTCACATGTGCAAACATCATATTGTTTTAATAGTATAAGAAACTGAAAGAGTGAATAAGATCCAAACGGTACAGTAGATACAGTGAAAAGGAAAAAAAATGTTCAAAAGGAAAGAACAACTTTCGTGTGGGAAAAGAGAAAAGAAAGAAGGTGAAAAAAAGATATATACATAAGATAGCTAAGATAACTGTGCTAATAATTTCTGTTAGCTCCTTGAAATGAACACAATGCCTATATTGTCTGTTCAATTTTGCATGCCTGTATCTGGTAGTCGGAGCAATTACTTTCAAGATGACAATATGCAATATAACAACCATTGTTAATTTGCTACCATCTTGTTTTGAAATTCTGTATGGTTTTTATTATTTTTTCTCTCTTTAAAATAAAAAAGATTTTTGTGTTTTTTTAAAATTCTCTTTCCCTTAATTTAAAAATTACTTATTTTTGAGTATGTAACAAAGACTCAAATGGACAATTAACCAGGGAAATGCAAAAGGCCCAAGATCTCCCAGGAAATAAATTATAAATCTGGCCATGATTCTAGCACAAGTTTTGTTTTCATTTCTTGACAATATGCATGCTCTAGCAGGGGATGAAATAATCTGTTTTGCAAAGAGCATAAAGTTTGAAGTATAAAAGCACCTCCACCCTTTGTGAAAATTGAAAATATAGATAGGTCAAATAGAAGGTGCAGTAAATTTGTCTAAAATATTAATATAAGATAAAAACAAAGAAAACGTTTTAGTTTTTTTCTTTTTATTAGTACATTTTGTGATATATAACAGATGCACTCATTGTAGGAAGTTAGCGTATGTAACATATAACATTTTAATCCTTTTTAAATATGTTTGCCTTTCACACTGGTTTATTCATTCACTGACTTGAATTTGATTGAGAAAATAAGGATAAAGCAAATATCATTTTGTCAACTGAGCTAAATTTTTAGGTAGAGGTCAAACTTAAGCCAAAATCATCAGCAAGATTTGTCCCTCCTGCAAATTCCCACCAAGGTGCCCACATTATCTCAAATTTGCTATTATAGACCTCTCATTTCTCTGGCAAAATACTCTTTCTAGACTTCTAGCTCTGGCTACCTACCCAAATATGTTTCTCTCTTGCCTACTTTTCACCCCCCTCATTGCTGATTTCTTTCCTTCCTTCCTGTCTCTGTTCTCTCTCTCTATCTCTCTCTCTCTTTCTTTCTTTCTTTCTTTCTTTCTTTCTTTCTTTCTTTTCTCTCTTTCTTTCTTTCCTTTCTTTTCCATTTTCCATTTTTAGAAAACAATTGTGTGTTAACAGGATTATATGGAGACAATAGATCTTATAATCTTACTAATTACAAAAAAGGTCAACTACAAAAGGAAGCATGTAGGGCTTCAAAGCAAGTTGGTGAGGAAGTTGTTAAAAGGACTTTTGGATTTCCTCTCAGTCTGCAAATGTGACGTGGTGTTTGTAACTTGAAAAGAAAAAATGCTCCCTTTTACACCATAATAAACTAATAAATTTTCTAAACAAAATTAAAAATTATTACAAGTAGTTCAGCAACATTCTTTTAAACAGACTTCCTAAGCAAATTATTCTTTGAAAGCTGGGATTTGGCTAAGCAACCTAATTTTTCATTCTTTTGCAGCTTGCATCCTTATATTAGCCTTCATTGTACAAAGTGATATTTGAAGGGTGTATAATGCATTTGAGTAAAATGGTCCATCAGTAAGAGCGCTAACTTTAGTACTGCAACTACAATACATTTTATTGCACTTATAATAGTTTTCAGTCAACAGATAGTCATTTAGTAGAGGAATCATAGACACAAAGTTTCTTTGTTCGCTTTGTTTTTCTGAGGTGGTGTGAAAATGTATTCACTTTGCCCATCAGTCTGCTGGTAAACTATCCCACATTCCAACCTCCAAAGAAAAGTTCTGATTTATAATATCTGCATGCTCTGGTGATGAAAATACAATGCAGACAGTTTCAAGCCAACTGCATAAAGTCCTTGGACACAGAACTGGGCAGCTACGCACACAGCTGGTTCTCAGACCCTAGCACCTAACGGTTGTCCTCACTGTGAAGTCACCCTCAGCATGGGTGTTTCAGCAGAGGTAGCAATGCGGTGATGGGCCAAGGCCAAGGCAGACTGTTGGCCAAGTCACAGCCCACAGGTCCTTGCACTGCAGTGGCTGCGCTGGGGCCAGGCTCCCTGGTGGGGCTCTCGTTGTTTCCCTTCCCCTTTAGCTGAGCATGCGTCCTTTTATTTTTTATTTTTATTTTTTTTATTTTAGAAACATAAAAGTACAAAAACATATTGACAAACAGACACCCATTATCATAGAAAATAGTACAATCACAACTAATCTATAGACAAGGTGATATGGTCTCAACAGTAGTTGTTGCTTTATCCATTGATATCTTCGAATTGTAGATGTATGGACCCATATACAGACATGCA